>QYSG01015046.1:0-16179 GCA_003988875.1 Lachnum nothofagi
TAATTTTACTAAAAAAATTTATAAAATAAAAAAAATATATAAAAAAATAWTAAATAATAATAATAAAATATTAAATTAATATTAATTTTTTTATAAAATTAAATTTCTTTAATTAAGTATAAAAAAGCAATATCGAAAAATATACAAAAATATTTTATTTAAATTAAATAATATTAATAATATTTTTTTTATATTTAAATATCTAATAATTATTGCAATTAATAATTTTAATATAATAATTATATTATATATAATAAAAATATTAAAAATAATCCGGTAAATATTCGGCCTTTAAGTATAATCTAAAATTTGCAATAATATAACTAAAATTTATATTAAAAAAAAAAAATTAATATATTTTTAATTTTTAAAAAATCTACAAATATTTAATAATATAAAAATTTATTTTAATTTCCGAAAATTAATATAATTTATTATAATTATTATATATAAAATAAATTTTAATAAAATCTACTAAATTTAATAGAAAAAATATAAAAAAAAATATTTTAATTTTAAGTTTTGCAAAGTTTTTTAGGCTTTTGGCAGCGTTTAAGTGGTTTTTTAGGGTTTTGTTTGTGGCTTTTTAATACTTTAAATTTTTTTTTTTAATTTTTTTTTAATGTTTTTTGGGTATTTTTTTTTTTTTTTTTTCTAGCTTAAAAAATAATTTATAATAAAGATTATAATTGTAAATAAAGCCTTTGGTATTTTAAAAATTTAAATATTAAAATAATTAAATATTATAATTTTTTAATTATTTTTTTTATTTAATTAAATATTTTTATATTATTATTTATTTGTTTTACTTATAATCTATAATTTTTTTAATTTTTAATTTTTGTTTTTTATTTTTATTAGCCAATTTCAAAAGTTTTTTATTAATATAATAATAAAGTTTTTTATTATTTTAGGGAATATATTTTTTTAATAAAAATATATAAAAAATAAAATAAAATCTAATATAAAAACTAAATAAATCCAAAATATAAGCTATAATTTTAATTTTTTTAGTGATTTTAAAGGATTTAATATACTTTAGAAATAGCTTTTTTGCCTTTAATTAAATGTTTTTTATTAATAGTATAACCTAGGACCTTATTAGAAAAGTTTTATTTAAATAATGTTTATTATAGTATTTTTCTTTTGTTGTTTTAGTTTACTTTTAAAGGAATTAAAACTTTTATTGTTTTTTTTGCATTAGTTTTGTTTATTTTTATACAACTAATATCTTCCCTTTAAGTTTATTTTTAAAGTTTTTTGGATTTTAGAGTAATTAAAGTTTATAGTAATATATTATATAAAAAAATAACATTTTTAAAATAATATAATACATTATATTATATGTAAATTTTATATATAATAATTTAAAGGCCTAATTGTTTTTTCTATTGTTATAATAAACGCACAAATAATGCTTAAGAACTTGATTTTGGCGCTTTGTTTATTTATTTGTCTAAAAATAAAAAACAATGTTTAGTTTTTGTTTTATATATAAATAAAAACAAAGTATTAACTAGAATTTATTTATAAATATTATTCTTTTATTAAAAACAATTCCATTAGAAATTCCAAATAAAAAAAAAACCTTATTTTATAGAAGCTATATAAACTTTAGGGAATTAATGGTTTTATAGTAAATAATATATTGTGTTATTTTGCTATATTTATTGATAATCACTAGAATAAAATCAAAGTTTTTATTACTATAGGCGTTTTTGCAAAAAAATATTCCTATAACGAAATTTATAGTAATTTTGCTTTAGGGCCTTATAGATTATAAAAGGCTACTAAGTAGTTTATATAATAAATAATGTTTAGCTTTAATTCTTTGGCAGATATTGCATTTTTTTATATACTAATATATATAAACATTTTAATTTTTCTACTAATAATACTAGTATAAAAAATCCAAAGTTTGATTTACGCCAAAATAACTTTTTAGGAAATCGTTATAGTAAAGTTCTATAATTTATGTTTATAATGCAAAGTCTTTCGGTATATAGATTTTATTTTATTAATATAAAAACATTATATTATTAATATATTAGATAAAATGTTTATTAAAAGTATTTTTACTTAATTTTTTTTTTTTAATTTAAATACTAAAATTATTTATAGCTTAAGCTACCCAAATCAAATCAAATAGTAATAATATAAAAAAAGCCAAAGTAATAGCCCATTGAATTATTGCTTTTATTTATAATTTAGAAATAAATTATTTGCAATTAATATTATTTGTATTAAAAGATAAACTTTTATTTTTGATTTTTAAAGAATTATGTTATATAAATATAGCTATAATTCTATTGCCAAGTAATTTACTTTGATTTATTCTAAAGACCAGATTATTTTATAGATTTTTCTTTTTATTAAACTTTACTTTAAAGAAAAAGTAACCTTTTATATTAGTATTAAATAAAATTATTAGTAGTTTTTCTTTAGCCAAAATAGGATTCTATTTAGAAATCTTTAAATATTTCTAGACCATAGTAATAAAATTACCTTTTAGCTTATTTTAAAATTTAAAAAACTAAGTTTTCTATAGCTTTTCTAAATTAAATTCCTTATAATTAATTTTCCTATTAGGGCCATTCGTAGAATTAGTACTATTTTTCTAATAGCATATTTTAAAATTATACATCGCTATATAAATTACTTATTTTACTTGGCGGCTTTATAAATATTTAATATTTATAAAATAATGTAAATTATTATGGTTTATTAATATTTTAATAATATATTACAATTTTTTAAAATAATATTATTATTATTTAAAATTTTTAATAATAATAAGTAATTTTCTATTATAAGTAAAATAGCAATGTTTAGTTTTTTGAAGCTTCCGGGAATAAAAAGCAATTAAATGCTAATAGACCTTGGTTTCTTTAATATTAATTTATTATAAAATTACTTTTGCTATTGCAAAGGCAAAAACATTGGTTTCTATTTAAATCCTTTTTAAAGAATTAAAATAAATTAATATAAATATAATAATAAAAGTTTTCTTTAATCTTTTAAAGCTTTGTTTGGTTTTTTTGGTAAATTCAAAGGGCTTTGTTTTTTTTCTATTAATTATTTTTGTTAATAGATTAGTTAGTTTTGTTATAATGGCAAAATAGCAATAGACAAATTATTAATAGAAATTCGCAAATCCAAAAAAGATTTATATTTCTTAAAAAAACTTAAATTCAAATTATTTTTTAATAAATTGAATTTATTTAAAATTAGTATTTATTTTCTTTGGAATAATAATAAATCCTAAAAATTCGATTTTCTTAATTCTAAAAATATATTTGGATAATTTAGCATATAATTAATATTATTAAAAACATTTGAAAACCTATAAAACATAATTTTCATGCTTTTTCTGGTTTTTTAAATAAATAAAAATATTATTTAAATAGATTATTATAAAATAATTAATAAAATCTTTTATTATATAATTAATATATATTTGAAATATCGCAAAGGCATTGGCAAACCTAAAAAACATAATTAAATACTTAAAATAACTATATTTAATTTGGAAAACAATCTTTTATTTGTTTTTTTCCCTAATAGGAATATAATAATATATATTCTTAAAATTAAGTTTAATAAATATTTTGGCTTTTATTAATTAATTTAAAGTTTCATTAATTAAAAATAAAAAATAACGGTTTTTAACTATTATTTTATTAAATTCTTTGTAGTTAATACAAAGCCATAAACTCCTATTTTTTTTTGGAATAAAAAGAATTAATAACCCTGCAAAGCTTTTAAAAAATCTAATTTATTTTTTTGAAATAGTAGATTTTAAATATTTCTTTAGTAATTCTAATTAAAACTTAGAGAAATTATAAAAAAGCCTATATAAAGGTATATTTATAATTTTTATTATATAGCCAATATTTTTAAAATTAATAGGTCCTAGAATTTTATTTATATTAAAAACCGATTTATAGCACTTATAGAAAAATAATAATTTAAATATAAATAAAGTAAATTCTTTCCGGTCCTATACCGCCAATATACTTTTTTCTTCCCCTAAAAAAATATTTAAATATTAAAAAAAATAAAATATATTTTTGTATTTGTAGCGCAATCAATTACAAAAGTATTTGTAATTTTCTTTGTTAATATAAAAAATTTATATATTTTAATTAAATTCTTTGTTAAGCATTTAACCGAATTCTTTAAAGTTAAAAACCTTAATAATATCGTATTTTACATTAATATAAATTTATAATTACTTTTTTTTATTGATAAAATATACTCTTCTAGTATAATGCTAGGGCTTTTCTAGCATTATATTATATTTAATGTTTTTAAAACCATAAAATATTTAATATTAAATATACAATATTTCCCTATTATTTATTATAAAAACAACTAAATTATAAATAATAATAATAATAAAAAATTCTATAGATCCAAAAACATAGAATTTTTTATGGACTTTTCTAGGAATAATCCCTAGATTATATATTTTTTTATTGTTAGCAAAATTGATATTTACTTTATTATTAATTAAACCTAGGATAATCTCCGCTGCTCCTATAATCTTTTATAAAATATAAATTAATATAAATTTATATTTAAATAATTTTTTTTCTAAGTTTTTAATATTTAAAATTTAGAAAAATTTTTTTCTGATTTTAAATTATTAGAATTAATATAATTATATATAATTAAATATGTTTAATTTGCTTTTTAAATATTAGTATACTTTTTTTTAATTTTGGCGGCTTTGCCAAAATATTCTTTAATTTATTTTTTATATTTAAAATATTTAAAATCAAAAGTATAATAGTTTTTTTAATTGCAATTATAATATATAATTTTTTTTAATAATATTCCTTAAAAAATAAATAAGGTTTTTTTAAAGTTTCTTTAACTTTAACTTTTTTTATTTTTATTTATTTTATTTTTTTTGGTTTTTTTATTAGAAAAATAAAATATAGAATTTAGGCTTTGGCCCTGCCATTGCCTTTAATCTTAAACAAAACCTTGATTCTGGCCTTTAAAGAAATAGCCAATATTATACTTTATTAATTAAATTTGTTATAGCCATTAAATAACTGACAAAAATAGCTTTTAACGCAAATAACTACTAAGTTAAGATTTAAAACATAAGCTAGAAATAATAGCATTAAATATTAATATATGCTTATTTTCGGAATAAATAACTTTTTTTTTTAATATTATTATTTTAGTATATAAAAAAATAATAGATTTTCTTTTATTTAATATAAAGTTTTTTAGAATTTTATAAAGTTATTAAGTTTATAACTATAGATTTTCTTAAAAACTCAATAGCTATTTTTTAAATTCTTTTTATATTCTAATCTAATTTTATTCCTTTTGAATCTTTTGGCTTTATAAAATCTTTGGATTTTCTACTAAACAAAAAACAGCAATTATAATCCTTATAAAATATTAATAATAAATATATTTTTTGCTTTGGAATATTTTATTTTATTTATTAATAAAAATTTGCTATTTCTATTAGTTTTTGCTTTTATATTTTCAAAAAATATAAATGTCTAAAAGCCTTTTAAAATTAAACTTTTTTTTATATTAATTTTAGGATATTTTTAAAATAATAAAATCAAAAAGATCTTTGTTAAAAAAAATAATTTTTAATATATTCAAAAATGTAAGTTATTTTCCATTAATTTTTGGTATTTTTAAGGATATTGGTTATTTTATAGTATTAATATAAGTAATAATTATTTTTATTTTAAATATAATAAATTATTATTTTATTGTTATTATTTTTTAAAAATATTATAAATATATTTTTTTTTTATATTTTTAATTTAAAAAAACTTAAAGTTTGTTTTTTTGGCCTAGCTTTTAGTTTTCTTTGGACCTTTTGCAAAGGGTTTCTAAAGGCTTTTAAATTCCTTTTTAAAGTTATTTAAAAGCAATAATTGAAATTAATTAAATTAAAAATATATTAATTTAAAGAATTATTTCTTAAAAAGAAATTAGTTTATAAAATAAATATAATAAATAATAGGTTAAATCTAAGTATAAAACTAATTTCTAGCCTTTTTTTTAGAAAGGCTTTAGCCAATTATAACTATTAAAGCCTATAATGCCTATAATACATAATTTATAATATAATGCATATTTTAATAATAAGTAGAGCGGGGTTGCTGCGCCAGAAGCTATCGCCACCTTACCCGTGACCCTGGGTTCCACGTGATAATTCTAATATATATATTATAAGAGTAAAGCGCTCCGCATATGACCAAACACGTGACTGGCTTAAAGCATATATATATTATAGATAACTTTACTTTTAAAAATAAAAGTAAAAATATATTGAATATTTAGTTTTTTATTTGGACTTTAATAAAAGTTATTTATCTATTAGATTTTATGAGAGGCTTGCTTTTTTTAGCTTTGCATAATATAATTATAGTTATATAGTATATTTATAAATGTTTTTAATAATAATCTTAAATAATAATGTATTTCAATAAAATATCTAAGATTTTTAAATTATTTATAAGTTTTTATAGATTTTTATAGATTTTTCTTAAAATATTGAAATTTCATCTAATGTTTATAGTTTTTAAAGGTTTTTATTTATAAATTATCTATATTTAAACTATTTAAAAAAAAGTGTACGGATCGAGACATTTTTTCAAAAAGTGTACGGATCTGGTCATAAAAATTTAAAAGTGTACGGATCGAGTCAATTACCGAATAAAATTACCAGCTCGAGCACCTAAGGCTCAGCATTTGTTCCCCGCACCGGATTTCCCCATTCACGCACATCCACGAAGCTCTTCCAGCCCACGCAATTTCTTATTTGTTGTTATTTCACTATCTATTCTAAATTGATGTTTGCGATCGTCTAGAATAGTGAAAAGTAGAATGTACGGCGCTATGCTGCAATATTTCGGCAACAGCCTCTCCATCTCATTTGGCACTATTTCCTTGCTACTAGCTTACTGTCAACGTTTGGAGCCATCCACTCGAGAAGGGCTCATTAGCTGCAGAGCTTTAATTGTGAAAATTGATAGGTTAGTCTCAGAAGCGGGGGTGCGGTAACGCCCCGATGCGCTCACCGAGCCCTGCAGCTTGGATTGGGGTCTGAATGCAAATGCTTACTGATCCACAGATGAAGGATCCCACTCCCGTGTAACCACTCTTCCCTGTTCAGTCTCAGCCTGGCGTCTTTCCCACTTTCAATTCCTTGGGACTTCCTGCCAAATTTCTGTCAATTCGAATTGCCTTCAGAAGTTGTTTCCTGTTGTCCTCCGTATATTATCAAGAGCCTTTCTGGTCTTTCAATTAAGCGACCATAGTCAAAAGTTTCTCCAATTATTAGGCGACTATAAGTATGCAGTAGTCAGAGTCAATAAATAGACTCTATTATGTCTGTGGCCTGTTGGGGTGCTTGGAAATGTTCTATGTCCACGATGTTGTTTCTTTTTCTTTGGCGCGTCCAACATACCCCAGAACACTGCAGCACGAGGATCTCGGGGACGAAGCTTCTTTTTGGCTGTAACAGCATCGGATCATTTCCTTTCGCGGTCGATGGAGACGGCTTGTCCACAAAACACCCTGAACCCTGTCTAATGCAGGTTGCAGTGCATCATTTTGAGCTGTGGGATCGCCAGCCCCCATCACTTCTGGGTGGAGTGGATTAGCCACACACAGGCTCGAAAATCTAATTTTAAGCCGCTTCCCAGTGCTGACTTGATAGTGATTTGTTCATGAATCCGCATGTTAGCCATAGAAAGGTACAAATGTAAGCAATAGACCTTTTTGACTTTAGAGTTCTACCTGAATTGTCTTCAGCATCGATATTTCCCAGTGAAACAATTTCCAACGTTATACTCATTTTCTAATATATCAGACAATTTTTCTCAAGCATCGCTGCGCCCCACTATTGAAATGGTGTCCGCAAACCCGTTATCAATCTCAGATTACAGGAACGACGGCGGTCGGAAAAGAAAAAGGCCTCAGCCCGAAGGAGGTAGAAGCCAGCACCAGTTCGACGACGGCACTTCCAGCGATCTGCAGGCCTCTAAACTGGCGCGGAAACGAATTGATTCTCTTAGAAATACCATTCAAGAGGACTTGAGAAATTTCCGAAACACGTATGTCTATAATCGTTTGCGAAAAGACCAAGGCGAGCAAATTCGAATCTTGGTTATTGAACCTGGCAAAGACGACGATCCCATCAAATGCAGGCTGTTTCCAAGTGCATTACCCGGCGGGATGGAAAAATATTTATATCCATTCACAGCGCTTTCTTACTTCTGGGGAGAGGGTGATCCTATCCACGAGATCACAATCACATCATACAAGACAGCCACGGAGCGCCTGGGAAGGGAAGAAGAGCTCGCCAGAAAGACATTGGGTATACACGCTGCGGAATGGCGCGAAAGCGGTACTATTCATGTCAGGGCAAACCTTTATGTAGCCTTGGAGCGATTCAGGCACAAGGATACCTGCACATATATGTGGATAGATGCTCTATGCATCAACCAGAGCGATCTTGAAGAGCGCTCCGTACAGGTCAAGCAGATGCATCAACTGTACACTTACGCCGACAAAGTGAGCGTCTGGCTAGGCGATGGTAGTGGCAAGCATGCTCCGGAACCTAAGGCGTGCTTCGATTTTTTACGGGAGATCCTGGACCTGAATCCTTTAGATGGATTGTTAGAAGATCGCATGGTAGATGAGGAGAATCTCTCTGAGGTTGCCCAAAATATTGTCAACCTCATGTGTAACAAATGGTTCAGCCGCCGCTGGGTGATCCAGGAACTCGCACTTGCTCGGAGCGCCGAGGTTGTTTATGGGGATGAAGAGATGCTCTGGTCGGACTTTGCAGACGCCATCGCTATTTTCATCAGAAGTCAAGATCATATTCGTCCTGCCTATTCTAAGATGCTCTCACAAAAAGCTAATTCTTTCTCGGAATTGGCTCTTGCTGATGGGTGGAAGAGCTTGGGTGCGAATGCACTCGTAGACTTCGTCAACAATTTATTTCGGCGGAATGAAGCTGGAGATATTCAGCATCGTATGATGACGCTGGAAGGCTTGGTCTCAAACCTGTTGGCTTTTGAAGCGACTGATCCCAAGGATACTATTTATGCTGTCCTTTCACTAGCCAAAGACACCTTTCATCTTTCGACCGACTTCGATCGAAGGCTTTCACCTGACTATGAGAGAAAATGTCTGCGGGATGTGTATACCGACTTTATTCATTATTGCGTGGATAGTTCACAGTCACTCGATATCATCCTGCGCCACTGGGCGCCATTTCCCAAATTGGTTCGCGACTGGGCTCCATCCAAAAGCAAATTCAAGCGCAAAGAATCTAGTCAAAGTGGCATTCTTGCGGTCGCAAAGGAAATGGAGAAGACAAGGCGAGAAAAGCCTTTACCATCGTGGGTGCCATCAATTGAGCACTCATCCCATGGCTCACCAGCGCACAGGATTCGCGGGCGCTCTAATGGAGATAGCTTCGTCGGAACCTCATTCCGTACGAATCATAAAAACTACAGCGCAACACTGGAACTTAGACCAGAGGTCATATTTGGTCCGAGAGGGGCTGAGAATCAGTCTGATGGCCGTAAAGAGTATGATGGCCATCTTTTCGTGAAAGGACTCCAAGTTGGAACGGTCAAGAGAACATCACCTCGCGCATCTCATGGCATGATTTTCAAAGAGGCCTTTGACATTGCTGGATTTGACCAAGAGTGGTGGGAAGGGGTTGAGAGGTGGGCGGAGAACATACCGCGAGTGCCAGATGCATTTTGGCGAACGATAGTTGCTGATCGTGGCCCGGACGGGGTTAACCCCCCAAGCTGGTATGCTCGTGCATTTATGAAGTGTCTTGATAATCTGAGAGGGAATGGTGATCTCAGACCAGACGATGTGTTGGATTTACCGAAGACGCCGAGCATCACTAAGGACTTTTTGAATCGTGTCAAGGATGTCGTTTGGGAAAGAAGATTTGTGCTAGTAGAACTAAGCGGCCAGAAGAACACTTACGGTCTGATTCCAGCAAGGGCTGAGGAAAAAGATATTGTATGCGTACTTTTTGGCTGCAGCGTTCCAGTCATTCTCCGCCAAAAAGAGAAAGACGGCGCAAAATACTTCGAATTGGTTGGCGAATGCTTCGTTTATGGCATAATGGATGGTGAAGCAGTATCAGGCAGACCATGGCAACACCCTTACAGCGATGTGGAATATTTTGATCTTCATTAGAGCAATAGAGTGTATATACAAGTCAATATCTTAAGTTCACGAGCCTGTGCCCGATCTTTCCGACGATGATGCAACAAAAACCACACACTCGCGTCCACGTATTAATTATTCCGACAAAATTTCTCTATTCTAAGTGAGTAATCAAAGTCATGTGTGCCGCCAGTAAGGAGATGGCGAAGAACTGCATTTCAAAACCCCCGAGGAAGCCTTGACATCAAAGACGCGGCTTTCGGCGTGGATACTAGGAATAAGCATCTGAGACATGGCATCACCCGATTGATGAGCATACAACAGAATTCAATTCTCCTTTTGGATACCGAGGGAAAAAAGCGCAAGGCTTTCACTAGTCGGGGAAACAATGTCAAACAGTCAAGTATTGGGGGCGTATTACTTCCAAAATCTCGAAGCCTCCCTCGTTCAATCGCCAGGCTATTGAAATTTAATCGAGGCATGAAAGCCACGCATCACTCTAGGTTTATGACAATGGTGGCGAAGTCAGAACATGGGGTGTTCCGTGTTGAGCCTCCGCTGACCACCGATTCCTCAGCTGAAGTGGGCAGTGCTGCATATGCAGTGTGCATCAGACGCCGAATTACCCAAATTGGAAGCTGTGCCGCCCGACCCGCATCAGGGTGTGTGCCAAATGCATATCTGCAACCCCTGCGGTCTTACCTGGGCGTTGAAGCGGGGCTATTACTGCAGAGATTGGCTGCCTAAGTCGAGCACACGGTAGGCGCTGCTCCTTGTCCGCCTGAGAACTCCTTCAACCTCCTTCAACTTTCATTGCCTCATATACGAATGTGACAGGGCTCTGCAAGTTGTCGCCCTTCAATTTATATAAGGAACGTGTACATTCATCCTGTCCTAATCATATCAATTGTCAATCAAGATCATTTATAATCCAACACAACAATTAGGCCGATTCCCATATTATAACCTCCAATACTCAACTATGACATCGTCACGCGTCGCTAGTCGGGGCTCACCAATCCGGAAAAGCAGTTTTTCAAGTAAAGGAAGTCACACAGGCTCCAGAGCAAAACCACGGCCAAATCAAGAACGGAGCTCCCGAGCTTCTCTACCACGCCTCAGGTTAGAAACGACGCAAAAGACGTCTTTAACTGGTACAAAAGGAAATAATATATAAATGATGCTGGCGAAATATTCTTCCCCGAATGGCAGTGTTGACTTGACAAGTGAGGGCACGAATTCGATTATAATACCGCAGCCATATATAAGAAGGTCGAGTTTTCTAAGCGAAATCCAGAACGCTTAGAATTGGGCTTGTTCTTCCAAGCACATCCAATTGCGGCTTTCTCCTTGTGGCATCTGCTTTAGGCATATTATAATCTCGACACGATCATCTGCGGGCCTTCCAGGCAAGAAAGAGCTAACTGGCAGAGTTTGCGTCCATTACAATACCTATTATCGACACAAATCATGTTGACGTGGCAAAGCGATCTCCACTCTTTTTCCAACTAGATTGAGGGCTATGTCAACAAATTCCAGAAGAAGGAAATAGCGAGCCATCTCCATATAATGGAGCAAGGGGTTCACGCTTTCGAGGAATCTCTCAGAACCCTTACCTCCGTATTTGAGGGTAAGCGGGAGAATATGGTGTGTTCATATTGGATGTTGGATGTCATAAAGGGGAGTGTGGACAGACGATGCGAGGCTATCGACAGCATATTGGCGAATACGCAAGAATGATGAGACCTCTGGGAAACATTTCTTGTTCGAATTCTATACTTAAACACCTTTTTGCAGGGACAGGTCTCTTTAGGGAGCGAGTGAGGCTTTAGGGCCCAAGTTTCTGATCACCTGCTGCCCGGGAATCTAACGAGCAGCTTTCGAACTCCGTGCCAGCGGAACTTGAGAACGCCTAGGATGAGACGAACAAGTAAGATTCTAGCGTCAGCATGGCGGTTTCTACACGAGGAATAAAGGGGGATGATTGATAGTGACGCGTGCTGCAAACGAAAAGTGGCAACCTCTGCCTGCGTACCGAGTGCTGTACAGCGGAGTTCAGTGTGGCAAAGCCACGACAGCAGTTGACAAAACACATATATTCAAGACTTTGTTGGAACGAATGAATACAGTATTTACCACTTCTTCCTCTCCATTTTCGGGTCTGCCTTCAGTAAGGCACAAGCAGCCGGATACGAGCCAATTGAGGCCACTCCGAACAAAAGCCCCGCTACTCAATCCTCCCATGCCAATCTACACAATGATAGACTAGAACAAAAAGTATTATGAGCTTCGTATTATCTCTTCATTCCTCCACAGATCAGGGCAGTCCTCAACTCGCATTTCCGGTGTTTCCTTTAGATAAGGTACAGCACTTACCAACACTTGTCGGTCAAACCGACGAGGGGGCAAGGCCGCATCGTCCGCAGAGCTAACGTTTTTTTTTAAATTTCAAGACTCGAAGGAAATCAGCATATTAAAGCAAGCAAAAACGGAAGCCTCCTCCCAAGCATGACCCTCCAAGCTGATCTAGTAAAGCAAGGCAATGAATTGCTGCGGAGAATATCGTGCATGTCCCAGCGCACCTGCGATCAATTATGCATGTTGAACATTAGTTTGTGCTACTACGTTCCAAGAGTATATATGCCTTGATGCTACTGAGAGAACTGCAGCAGGATACTATAGCCTCGAAGCTTCACAGGGCGTAGACAAGTCCATGATCCAACTTGGACTCAGGCATTCAGTTATAAAGGGGTCTGGGGATCAGAGTCACTCGGCCGTGCATGGCTCTTGTCGCAGCCTGAAGCTTTAGTCATGTCACTTCATGATAAAAAGCATTGTCGTGATGACACTGTTGGTAGCTAGTCACGTGTAGACGCTAGCGGCCGCTTCGAATAACCTCAGAGCGCGCACGCGTAGGAATAGAAACCTTAGTCCCCATCAACCTTACGTCTTAGGTTAAAGAGGGCATACCGACAGACACCTTTCTTGAGCTGTGTGGAAAGGGGTTCGGAGTCATAAGAATGCTTATGGTGTGAATCAATCAAGACAGTAGGCTCCCTGCACAGCCACCATTGGCTTTGAGTCACAACGAAGTCTTCGACAGACAAGATGCGCAGGAGCGAGGTATGTGATAACTTTCTACTTTTCCTTGGGTCGTTTGAGCCAAAAGCCCATGCTATTTCTTTAGAATATAGGTGTCGGCTCCAGTTGATCAGCTTATAATCCCAACACACCTTCTCTTATCCCGGTCCATATGGCTCTATATAGAAGCCAAAATACTTAAATGGCTAATCAGAAAGTCACCGCTAGAGAGCACCACACATCACTTAACAAGGACTCACGAGCGTCGCCCTCTCCACTCCTAGCAAGTAGCACGAACGACTCAGCTTTTTTGCGGCCCAGTTCATAAAGATAGGGAAGAGAAATATAACAATTCACGGAACCTGTTCCTCCATTCAAGTGTTCGTTTCTTATGCTCAATATGTACAACCTTATTTTATAAATTCAAGCAAGTTCCTAAACCAAATTTCTTGTTTCAATGTGGAAGCGGAGGAACCGCCGGTGAGCATCCAACGCCAGTATACCACTCCGTGCAATGCACAAAGGAAATATCGTGTCGAAATAGGGGATAAGGTTTGTATTAGGTGAAGGGATCGTCCTTTGCTGCTCACTTCAGAAGAGCCCGTGTGGCCTCAATCGCGCTTCGCACTGCACCGCACCGCTACCCCCTCAAATCGTCAACCTACCCCGCTGATCCCTTATCCTGTCATGGTATCTTAAAATATGACCAGAGGCTCCACTGTATGTTGCTCGCGAACAACCGCGCAGTTATACTACTGATGCTGATGATTTTGAGTGAGTGACGTCGTTTGGCGTTCAGTGTGCAAGACTGTAGCTCGAGGGGGCCAGGCAACAGTCGATACTTGCCGTTTTATCATGCCATGCGAAGATTGGCGTCCTTTCCAGTATCATCTATCCCAGGTGATTGTGTCTCACTGGCGGGAGAAGCTGTACGCATACTCTTCCGAGGTGATGAACTGTACCAACAAATTTAGGAAAGAATATGTGGCCAGACGCCTCCATCGTACCGCCCAAGCCGTTCATACTCTCGAAGAATCGTTTTCAACCCTCATTTCTGTTTTCGAAGTAAGAAAGTATGGAACGCGTTGCTCATATTGGATGCTGGATGTGGTACCTTAGAGTGGAGACAGTAGATGTCGGGTTATTGAAAACATTTCGAACCCCACCCAGCCCCGCTGAGAATTGGGACCATCATGTTTTCATACATACTGCGCTCTTCGTGATGGCTTAGGATCGAAACGAGCAGAGGCTTCCTTTCAGAGAGGACTTTGGGCGTCTTAGCCAACTAGTCTGCCAGAAAACTAGGTGAAGCCGATGGTGCAGGAGGAAAATATGATAAATCGCAGTGTCAGCAAGATAAGGTATATTTTATCCATGGAAGAGCGGTGGCTAGCAACGAAATGTGCGGTAAATCAAAGGGGGTAAGCAGCGCCTAGGTGGCGAAGATCTATGCGCTTCTGTTCCAACGAGGGTGCCGCTTACTAGAGATCTCGATCCCTCCTCCGTAGTGCGCAGGTCGATTTTATTAGCGATGTATTTGAACATGTTCATAGAGAAGCTGCTATGGCCCCTGCTCAAGTCGGATGCGCAATAACTAGGATAGACCGACGTCACAATAACCCTGGGACCATCCTTGATATTAGCAAATGATGCCAATGTTCGCATCACGTACGTCAAGAACAGTTTCGAGGCCGCATATTGCTGACTCGAGTCATAACCTTTTGACGTGTTGTAAGATCTTAGTAAAGAAGTGGCGTTCTTTTGCTCCGAGGAGAAAGCGATTTCTTGGTAATTGCTCGATGAAACAAACTGCAAGACTGGGAAAGAATAACCAATGCGAGAACTTCTCAACTTTGGTAGGATAAGCAGACCTAAGAGTACTGTAGATATGACATTTACTTAAAGCGTCTTCTCCCAGCCGTATTTCGATTTTCAAGAGCGACCATATAGACGCCGGCATTGAGAACGGCTACATCGAGGTGGTCTAGACTTGACCTTTTCAATGAAAATTCTTGAATACTTGCATATGATTCCATGTCAAGCTTCCAGACTTCGACTTGGTCCTTGTTCTGCGTTCGTTCCTCGATGACGGACTTGGCTCGGTCTCCTTTGCCGAGGTCACGCACTCCGAGAATGACTCGAGATGCATCGAGGGGGGCAAATTCGACGGCGGCTTCGAGACTAAGGCCGGTATTTGAGCCTGTGATGATAACATTTCTGTCTTTGAATGAGTACTTGGGATTCTTGACTGGATCATTGAGAGGTGTCTGGAATGGAAATATCCTTCGACCGTTCGGCAGCTTAGGGCTCCGAGTAACACCACTTAAGCCCAAGGCGATATTAGGTCGTTGTTTTAATAGTCTTAGCATCGACTCTGTGTTTTTTGCGCTCTTCGAAAATTAAACAATAAGTAAGCGCCAGAGAGGGAGGATTAGGCTTATACCCCTGGCGTAGAGAGAATATTTGGGGTTTATTGACAGCTGGGATTGACATCTGTGAGTACAGCAATTGGATATCTCAAACAAGAATGACATTTCACGAGCTTATGTGGATGAATTGTGACCTATAACGGACTTTGTTATTGCGATGCAGTCCACATCGAGGATAAGTCCCTTTTCGGCAAAGTGCACGAGGTCATATTTTACCTGATCCAACGGGATGGATCATTTGGGTCATTCATAAATTAATGTTTCTATGATGGCTTCTGCATCTGAAATATGCTATGGCTTTGACTAGGATTTCCGCCTGCATCTTTCGGCTGTCCAGTAGCATTCACTGCGTCTTGTTAGCCGCATTCCCATGGGTAGCACGAAACTTACCTAAAGACATGGTGAGCATTCCAAACTCATCGACTTCTTCCAACCACATCTCAGTGCGGGCGTCAATCTCAGGTCCGCTTCGAAG
>QYSG01015057.1:0-13138 GCA_003988875.1 Lachnum nothofagi
GTGCCAATAGCCCAATACGCGCGCTAGTAATACGCTTAAATACTATTTAGAACACTGGACCATACCATGATATCAGCACTGTAAGAGCTGTAAACGCTCGTCGCTTTTAGCCAGATCATCTGATCGCCCTCTCGGAGTCCACTCGTGAGTAAAGCTGGGGGCTAGGTGCTCAGCGTCCTAGATAATTGACTACAGGTACGCTTGCGCTTTCTTCAAAATTCATGGGACGCCCCAGCCACCGCTTTGTCCGTTTCAGGCTCGCCGTCTACAGTTCCATAGTGTGAAAGTTCCCACTCCTTCAACAGCTCTGCTATATCGTAATGGTAGCATCGAGCCGCCTCGGTCCACGGGAGATACCCAGAGTTGTTTTCTTTGCGAACATCTGCACCATGCTCTAACAACCATTTGAGCTCCGGGAGTCTCCCCCTAGCCAAAAAGTTAATATGAKGGTATTTTAAGCCCAAATGAGAAAAAGATCTGGAGATAAGCTCCTTGGAGAGATTCTAAGGGAGGGGGTTTACAAAACAAAGAACATAACGAACCATAGTGCCGCCGCATGTAGTGGCGTTCCACCTCGGGCTTCAGAGCTCGGTACCCAACCTTTATGATTCACATCCGCCCCCATCTTTACCAAATGTTCCATCATTTCAATACGCTCACTGGTAGTAAGCCATATTGAAGTAATAGCATTTTGTAGTGGGCTGCCATTCTTAATATCTGCACCGTGCGCAATAAGCAAGCTCATTACTGCCGGAGTTGAATGTCTTGCAGCTGCATCAACTACTGTACCAGAGCCAGGAGCCGGCAGGATTCTGTCGCCCAGATCATCTCTAGTCGTGAATGTTGTGGGATGCGAGCCTATATCGGGATTGGCACCTTGAGACAAAAACCAACGCACAAGAGATTCGTTCTTGAGAGCTAAAACACGCCTGGAGTGTATTTGGTTAGTGTGATACAGAAATGCCCTTAGATACGCTCAAAGATATTGACATACCGGAAAACAGTGTTGCCATATTCTAAGGGGTCGTTCACCCTCCATCCATGATCCATTAACACCTGGAAGCATTCTTGAGTTTTGGTTACCGTGATAGCCCGCAAATCGATTGCGACTCCACGATGGAGAAGGAATCTCGCGATGTCGGGTCGATTGGCTTCTAGTGCAGCATAAAGCCCCCAATTGAGTGAGCCATCCTTAGTACGACGATGTTCCGCGAACAGCTCGACGACAGAAATCTCTCCATGTTTACAGGCGTTGAGAAAGTCGGTGAGACTTGGATCATCAGGTCTTATTCTGAGCCTTGCACCAGGTAACGGAGAGGGAGATAAGAGACTACGTGTCAAATCGAGGGGTCCGGACTGCATCCGGGGCCACATGGCGAATATTAATGATATCGAGGTCGATGGAAAGGGAAGGGAAGTTTCGAATTCTGGACGATCGAGCTGTACAAGTACTAGATCAATAGGAGAAGGATACCGGCCGATTCTTCATAGAGGAGTGAACAAGGAGTAAGTATTCTGAAGTTTCAAATTGACGTTCATGTGATGTAGATTAAGATGACGAAGTTGTTGGAAGGACTGCAGTCATGTTGGTGGTCAGCCTAATGCTACAGTACCGCACAGCACTGTCACCAATCACAAACCATGTTCATCATGCTACTGCACTATAGCGCCGCGAAGCATTCCCGCAAGAATGCTCGCGTCTTCCTTTTCGACCCTTTTCTATCTACCAACCAAGTTTGAGCCTCCTGGAACTATTGCTAAGCTAAGTGTGCGCCGTGAAGACACCTGGTGTTTCAATGTATACCCAAGATGATTTCCATTGTACATTACCTCGTTTGTTTGTGGCACAACGAATCCTTTTTTTTCTCTGGTATTCTATGAAATTTATTTGTTGTTGAAGAGGTGATCAGCAACTAGTTATTACTGTCAAGTTCTCGGCCTACACAAGGAGGATTGTTCGCATATATTTGCATATGTTGGCGGAATGTTGGCGGAATGGCTGAATGTTGGCGGAGCGTTGGCGGAGCGTTGGCGGATTAGGAGATATCGAATCATCTTCCCCACCACGAGTACTTATGACTACTTCCTTTCGTCTTTACTACTGCCGCGTGATTCGATTTTGAACTAAAGAATTCTATTTGCACATATATATACTCTATTTTCGGATCATTTGTGGCTGACGGCGTTTTATATAGGATTATCCTCCTGGTGGGTCACTTCCTACTGTGTGTCTGCCTTGTATGTAAGCTCATTGAGATTATGAAATTTATAAGTATATGAAGCCGCAACTATGGAGGTGAGTTCCGAAATCTCATATCAATCGCGTGTACGCCTGTACTTTCTATGRTACTTGAATTTACCACATTCTATATCGATTCAACTTTATATTCGTTCCCGTTGCTCGCTTGGTTAAGGCCTCATATGCGTAAATCATGCATTTAATTCTTTATTTACTATCCATTTTGTGCTACGAATCGTTTTCCAGATACGTCGATGCTAGACAGGCCCTACATCACCGACAAGATGCTTCCGTAGCAGATACATCCTTGAACTTCAACACTCCACCAGCGCCTATCACACCTCTGCAGCGGCGTCAATTCCCAAATAGCACGATTCCGTCATTTTCAAATTCATYGTCTTCGACCTTGTTGCCTATAACCTCATCTTTGAGCCTTAGTTCAAATGTATCGACCAGCGCGAAGACCGCTTCGTTAACCTCATCGCAAGAATCTGCGATCTTGCCCTTCAGCGCCAGTGTCAGCAGCTCCACAACTGCTTCGTCAAACTCAAGTACATCTATTATATCTAGTAACTCATTAATCAACCCTAACCCTGGAAGATCAAGCAGCTCGGATGTTGCAAATAGCACATCGAGTTCAAGTTCTACCGCCTCCTTATCGACCTCTAATTCGATACCTGGAAATGGCATCCTACCTTTTCCTACCACGGCTAGTTCCTCATCGTCAGAATATTCACAGGCCTTTTTGACTTTTGTTGGTTCGTGGGAAGATACATCTACTTTATCGCCGGTATCCTTTATGTGGTTTGATGTTCCAACCAGCACCATTACGGCCGCACCAACAGAAACATCAGAAGCGATATTGGTTGGGGCACTTTTCATTGCGTTACGTGCCAATAGAAAGTGGCTTACCGATTCTAACCTGAAGTCTCAATACCTGGAAGATGTCAGAAAGACCAGAGACAAGACTGTGGCATTGATTAATGCCTTGAGCGTCAAACCTCCAGATCTCCCGGATTGTTCAAATACAAAAAGAAAGAGAAAGAGAATCACACTCGAAGAGAGAAAACTCATAGCGGAACTGAGCAATAGAGGTATAATAGGAAGCGTGACACATGCTGTTGAGGGGGCTCTTCATGATGTGGCAACACTTCTTGGCTGTGCTGGTGATGTTGTTAAGAACGTGGTCGATGCCGTACAAAAAGACACGCCTGACCTGAATGAGATCGAAAATTTGACAGACACTCTAGCAGAACTCGGAAAGGATATAGAGGAGGTGGACGAAGATGACAACCAATCATCTTCAAGCAAAGCAGATTCATCCAGCTGCACGTCATCACGAACCGTCACTAACTGTCAAGTCTTCTGTACCTTGACTTCGACTGCAGCAGTCCATCGCCGTGCCGAAACTACAACTGAAGCATGCAGTACTACATGCTCTGCTACCACTGGTGGTTGTACWGCAACAGCAACGACCGCTACTACCAAGATTGAGGCAACAGGCACACTAAATTGGAATTGCTCACCGGATAATCAGCAGTGTCTCTCAAACGATCTGGGTACCCCGCCTGGTGATATGCCTCCATGCAGCGACTGTCTGCAGGATCAAGACGGGTTCAGTGTAAGTAATCGTCGAGTTTCTATTTCAATTTACATAAAGTCTTTTACTCTGAACGCCTYAGTTCTATTTACGCTTTTACGACTTGAAGAATTATAATTATATTCGCCCAAAATATCAGTAGCAAAACGCTGACTTGTTGTGCTTCTGAAGTACGTCGCACYAGGATCGTCCGAGCCTGCATCGTCCGACGAAAACGAAAAGCGTTCGCTTTTGAATCYATCYATTTATGAAGAAGATACTTTTAACTTATCAAAGCGTGCTCTTCTTGGCCCTTCACACTTTCGGAACAATGTGTGGGCATTCCTGAAATATCAATTAAGGGGGGCCACTTTTATTCCCCACGGTCAAAATCCCAATGGCATTATGGGATCAGCGTCATCAGTGTTATCTAGGCCACTCGAAAGACAACGGGTCAACTTGGGTATTACGAACCTTTACGGGTGTACTTCTGTGATAGTTACGTCAARGAAGGGGGTTTGGCTATCCCATTTCTGGGAAGTTCCCGCATTCCGCGATGGGAGAAAGATATTTCATCAGGACTGGTTTCAAGAGGAGGTTTTGAATACTTTGGATGCCGGATGCAATTTTGTGCAAGGAATTAAAGGTGCAGGTGAAGGCCTTAGGTGCCATACGACTCCGGATGAGTGGTTCGACGACAAATACGGACCTCAGGTCGTCATCGTCACACCTCGCTTAATATCCCGACCGGGAGACCTACCAGCTCGAAAAGGCCAGCTATTTTATACAGATCAAATTGACCTGATACTTTCAAAATTGAGGCAGATATTCCCTAATGGACCCCCACCAACGGTAGTCGGTAAGCGAAATCCCTTAGCTGTCTTTCATTTGCAACGCGCTTTGGGCTTGGGAAGCTTCGAAGAGAACTTCTCTACCTGGATTGAATATTATTTGAATTGATTCTGATACCGACTTAGATTATTTTATGCGAGGACCCGACAGTGCCTTACTGAGCCCTGAGGGTATGTCTCCATATGTCGACCAAAATGGGGTTTGGTCTTATTCTGCTGGCAACCCTTATGATTTTGCATGGCCACAGGGGAAAGTTCTTTTCCAATATGATCCTTTACAGAATATATATCGACCCCCCAGCGGTTGTGCTCCTGTACAGTGGGCTGCTTCGGAAATCTGGGTCGAAGACCGATAGCTGCCGTTACTGAGGGAAGACTGGATTGCGTTGCAAGGCATTCAAGATCTGCCGATACCACCATCAGTTAATAGAGGCAAAAGAGACGATGGTGGTTCATGCCCAATCTCCTTTTCCGGCACCAGTTCGGTGTCGTCAGCTTCTAGTGCAGCCAGTGGCTCAATGTCGTCCAACGGCGGCCCAAGCCCGACATTGGCGACGACAAGCTCCAGCCACAATTTATCGAGCCCAATTTCATCGCCTACTAGTATTACGTCGTCTTCAGCATCCTCGAGTAGTAGTGTTTCTTTGACTTCAGTCATTAGTAGTAGTGGCTCGACTTCGACCAATATCTCCAGCGCGACGGCTTCGAACAGCATTCCGAGTTTGGCGTCAATCGCGAAAAGCTCTATTTCTGAAACATCAGCATCTAGCATGATAGCTATGCCAACTCTCAGCAAAAGCTGTGTTACAAGCTCCTTAGTCAACTGCCAATATATCTTCAAGACAGTAACTCCGCCAGATCCTTGTCCCACGACCACCGAGATCCCCCCAGCTAGCTGCACGGCAGCTGCTCCGCCCGCAAAGACCACCACCAAGGCCCCTCCAGCCCCACCATATAATACAGGGACTTGCCGGGTACACATATATTATTGGACCCCAGCAGCTAACGGAAACGACGGTCCAATCACAACTATCTTGTTGGTCTTTGATGGAAAGAACACTCAAATTTTCTCGAACAAGTTCACCGGATACACCTGGGGCGATACAATAGAAATTGGGAATCTCTACACAAAGATGCCTTATAATGTCAAGGTCACATGGGGGAAGAGTATTTCCAAGCTCAGGAAAGCGAGAAGTCCGATGGTAGGTGGCGGTGTTGCAGCCCCTCCTCCCCCTTTTTTCGTGCAATATCCGGTGACCGTCAATGCTGGCGCTTTTACTTGGGGCTTTAGCGATACCGATACAACTAAAATGCCGTACTGTAATGTTGGTGGCTGGGAGACAAGTCGTAAAGGAGCGCCTATAGATCCGGTGAGTACTTCGGGAAATCTCTATTTTCAATAACTTTGTCCTAATCTTCATTGCAGAACCGACAAGCAGACTGTTTTTGGGCGTGTTAGGATTTTATTTTGATGTATTTTTCGTCGTGGTTTAATAGCAGGCAGGACTTGTCAGCGACCGTGGAGAGAATATGGGCGGAAATTAAGGTTATCAAAAAAATATGTTTGAAGGGATTTCTAACAATAACAGAGATAGACGTTTTCCAGGAGTCGAAATGATGGCTTGAATATTTACAATATCATAGGCAGAATTCTCGAATACAATTGTCTAAGCTATTGTTGGGGACATATCTCTCGAGACACGCCATTGTTATGCAATGGAGGGAGACGTTTCCCTCCTAGACAGTCGACTTTTCACGCGAGGTTGATCTGCATAGGATATCGGATTTCACACTGCAAATTAATTGGAGCTCCGGGGGTTGGAATGAAATGAGAGAAACACTCAATAATGCTTCACTTGACCTTCAAGTCTCAATTCAGCCTTCGTCTTCGGACGATCCCCCTGCTCTGAAAGGCCTCTTGATCGATAATTTGAGATCTCCTTCTGAGATCATGTCTCAAATCGATCTGAATGCTTTCGGACCCTAACTCCTCTATGAGTGGACCCGGGCCAATCAACTAGCCAGCAACTATCCCGTATTGGAAGATCTCGCTAGGGCTTTCATGGTTACGCTTTCGGCAGATTGGATCTTCACAGCAACACAGACAATGCGGGATCAGCCTATTGAAATCTTTTGGCCTTACCTATGGAAATGCTACGGCCGGATTTACGCCGAAGCAGAGGCAGAGGAGAAGCGAAAAGAAATCGAACATGTCTTTCAAGGAATTTTGCCGCTAGAGTACAGAAATGGACCTCAAGACGATGCTGACACATATCGGCTCCATTTGGAAGCTGCGTATGGCCGCAGGACGTTCTACACCAAAGACAAGTCCTATGTCGGGCTTGGTCCGAGTATCGTGGAAGAGGGTGATGTGTTGTGCGTGCTCTTTAGGGCTGCGACTCCAGTGATTTGGAGGCCTCTGTGAGAGGAAGGGCGCTTTTGGTTTGTTGGGGAAAGCTATGTTTATGATCTTATGAGCAGAGAGGCAATTAAGGAGTGGCGTGATGGAAGATACGTTGAGCGGATATTCGAATTGATCTGAAAGCGGGAGGAGGAGCGGGAGCCGCCATACGCCATCTATAACAAAATCCCATAAACAACAAAAGAAAAGATGATGGCCCCCATCATTGATCAATTATGCCATGGTCTCCCCTTCGCATTCTTTTATGCGCTCTCCTTAATATCTACTACCATTTGCCTCCATGTTCAACTCGGGTCAGCCGAGCTTTCCGTGCCTGATAAATTGCAATAGCAGTATGAACCACCAAGAAAAGATGCATATACCGAACATTCCCTAAAAGCCCAAGTGCTATATGTTGAGCCACAGTCGCGGGCCCCTTAGGGGCCAGCCAGCTTTTGCACAACCCGAGTTGATCGCCGTCGTTAACCTCGAAAGGATCACAAGCGACCCAGATAGCGACCTTCGAAATTCTAAAAGGTCAAGAATGTAATTGACAGAAGAAGAGATGTTGACGGTCTGGCCTGAGAGTTCGCATAAATAAGTCACCAACCAACATTTGAACAATATGGTTACTTGGGCGCTTAACAACACCTTGGCTCATTAGAGACGAAATATTAAGAGCTGGGTCTACCTTAGAACAGCTATAAATAGGTAAAGTGTCTTGAAAATAAATTTATGTGTCTATTTCTCGCAGAGGGCATACACAAACACTTGCATCGTACGCAACAGCGTAGCATATTAACCAGGGTCACATGAGAACCGCATCTCTCTTCACTCAAATTTCAGTCCTATACAGCAGTGCACCGCAATCCAACACATATTGACCCTAGATCGAATTTGATCTTGGCGCTGCCGGCTCATGAGATGCATTGGTAGTTGAAGGAACAGAATTGGGTCTGTTGGTATGCGCACTGCCGTTGCTCGAGCGACCTGAGTCTTGTCTGAAGGAGTTTGCCGGTGGACTGTGTTGGATTTCTTTTTCTTCGACCAATGGAATCGTCTCATCCTCTTTCCCAAAGCCACGCCACGTCTGCGACTTGTCAGTCGTGATTGGTACCTTGTGCCACCTTCCCATTTCCCAGCCCTTTACACCTATCCCTTCGAAACCTCTCATCTGGAGGCGCAAAATCCCTTCTTCTAACCAGGTGTCCTGTTTCCATTTTGAGCCCCTCCACCTTGAACGGATCAAGTCTGTTACAGTCTCCAAGCACAGACTGGCTACTATGATTGTAGTACCGAAAGCACAGACTAGGCTCAATGCCAGAGTGCTGAAGTTGGTGAAGTTGTTGCGGCGTAAGATCAAGTTTTCACACATCCAGACCAAGGATGGCACCTTGTCAGCTTCAGTCCTATTCATAGCGTAGGGCGTGTAGTGTGAAGAAGGGCCAGTGACGTAGTCAGCAACGAGACGCTGCATATTTGCGAGACCGATTATGAACCAGTTCTGTGCCTCGAGGACCCATTGATTGGATGCAAGCGGTAAGGATTCTGATATCCCCGAAGTCAAGCTCTGTGCTAATAGTGGTGAAGATATGGAGGAAGCTATGTTGTAAAAGGAAGACCAAGAGTTTGCGTTGACTAGTGCGCTTGCTGTATTTCTTTGACGATCCGTATCAAGCACAGCAATATCCACTCCACTCGATCCTGTCATGTCTAGATCGTCGATCCAAGAGTTCATCCAAGACGTACAAGCTTTCGCTTTCTTTGAGAGCGGAAAAGGGTTGCAAATCTGATATTGCTCAGTGCATGCCAATACCGATACTTTGTTATCAAAACCATATGTCACACGAAACGAGCCTACATGACCGGCTGCGCTATCAGTTGTACCAGTATTGAGAGCTCGGTGTGCAGATAACCAGAGGTCGTCGGAAGGCGCCGAATAGCTACCATAAAAAGAGGCAAAGACTAAAGAAAGTGTTTTATTTGTGGCGAGAAATGCCGGAAGAGGTTGAAATCCCCCGCCATTATGTGCCATTTCGACACTGCAAATCCGCGTACAGTCAGAACGAGGAACTTGAGCCTATGCATTGAGAGAGTCACAAAACTTACTGTACGTCGTACGGGGATGTTTCATATCGCCACAACTCAGTAGCCACGTCTCTAAAATTTGTGTAGAGGTAGGTAATATTCTCAAGAGCAGAATCTGAAAGACCGATAGCTGTAAGATTCGCTTTTGTTGGCCCATAGAAGAAAGCAGTATAGTTGAATGGAACCTTCGTGCTGCTTTCATTATACGTGTTAGCGGTATAACTCGATCCGCTTGCCGTATGACCTTCGATGGTGAGAGGAATGCAGGTGGCATTTTTCCGTATTTGGACCCTGTCCTGCTCTTCGGCGTTGATGCCAAAGTTTTCGTGCGAATCAAGGAATCCCGTATCCATATATAGAGAGCTGTTTGCTGGTCCAAGACATAAGCCATCAAACGGGCAGGAGACCTTTGTTGATGTCCAATTGAGCTGTAAGCTCTTGAAGTTACTGCATTCTGGTAATGACTGCGGCTCAGTAATACAACCCAAGATATATTCTCGGCTTGCTTCTAAGGCTGCTTCCATATAGCTCTGATAGACAATTTCCAACTCCTGGTCATCTTGTAGTCCTTTCGGCAACGGGCCCCATGGGCCACAATTCGAGCTGCGTGCGACTAGAACCTCGTTGCTAACGGTTGTGATATGTGAGGCCAGGATACTTGCAGCTCCGAAGGCCAACAGATGAAGAATTCCCATGAGAATAGGGCCTAGAGACCTCCCAAAGGCTCGCCAAGCCAAGCCTACTTTCAAAAAATTCCATACGGTTCTGATGTCTGAGGTGCTATTTCGAAGAAGAGCTTGTTGTTGGTGGTATATGCCATCTCTAGGCTTTGTAGTTGTCCTCAACTGATGAGTTGCGAAACAGATAATATTCCATAAATGCCCTCCAACGAGCTACGAGCAATGTCAGCAATGTTAAGGTAATGAGAGTGAGCGTTTTCTCAAACAAGTATGAAGGAAGAACAGACCTGGATAAAGATGGCAAGAGCGGCAATAAGAATCGACCCGTTGTTTTTGGATAACGTGAGGGTCGATCCAACCACGGCTCCTTTCGACCAGTTGGTCCAGAATCCAACGTAAATGGTTGTATTCGTTGACATCTTAGATGTATATTTTCTTATGTCAAGATTTTGTTACGCTTGAGGGAATGAGAATAGCGATCTTTAAACCGGAGGTACTGGACTGACGCGTGCTTTGAATATCGATACACTTGTCTAACGTAATCCAGTCAACGAAATTCGTGAATATTCATGAAGATAATATCTGACGCACACCTCCTAGCCATACGCTATCGCGATAGGTAGTACAAGCTCGAAATACTTTTCAGAACCTTGAAAATCGCAAATAGCCGTTCGGTTGGAACGCACTGCTACCCCCCTCTGTACGGCAAGTTTCAACTGACAACGCGATCGGTCCCCAATTCGGCTCAGCGAAAATAGACCCCCCATCAACGTGCTGCAGTGCCACGCATTGACTGTCGAGTTGATATGTTCTTACAGCAGCTTGGGAATCTCAGAGCTGCGCCAAGCTGTAGAAAATCTGGTAAGGAGGCGCAGTCTAGCAGCGTTCCAGGTATAAAATAGAATCAACTCTGCAAGGCTTAGACCGGTCAGCTTTGGGGGTTAGGGTTAGGGGTTAAATAGTATAAAAAATAACGTTTTTTTATAAACTATTCGAAATTTAGATATTATAAATCTAATAGCAAAATACTAAATACCCCCAAAACAATAATATTTATATTAATAATAGTTTTTTATAAATCCAAAAGCTTTTTTTTAAAATAATTTAATTAATTTAATAATAATATTTAAATCCAAAGATTATTATTTTAATTAAATTTAATATATATTTAATATTTTATATATAATTTTAAATATAATTTAATAAATTTATATTATATTATTTTTTTTAATATATTTTTATTAAAAATAAAGTTTGTAAATATTTTAGAATTTTTTTTATAAATATTTAATTTAAATTATATTTAATAAATAGGGTTAGGGGTTCAATGATATAAAAAATAACATTTTTCTATAAGCTATTCAAAACCTAAATAATATAAATTTAATAGCAAAATATTTAAATATTCTTAAAATAAAATTATATATTATGCAAGGCCAAAAAAAAAGGTAATCCCCTAATAAAATCTGGCATATAAGTAGTATTATTTAAAACTTAATTAAGAGGCTAGGTATTAGGTGTAATTTCGTTTGTATTATTAAAAAAGTAAAGTTATTTGCAGTCTATATAGGACCGGGGTAATCACGTGCTCTGGTCACATGCAGATCGATTCACCCCGTTATAATATATTAATAATAGTTTTTTATAAATTTAAAATTTTTTTTTTAAAGTAAATTAATTGGTTTAATAATAATATATAAATTTAAAAAAAAAAATTTTAATTAAAATAAATATATATTTAATATTTTTTATATAATTTTTTATATAATTTAATAAATTTATATTATATTATTTTTTTTAATATATTTTTAGTAAATTAATATAAATTTTTTCTAAGAGTTTATTTTTGTTAAAAATAAGATTTATAAATATTTTAGAATTTTTTTTATAAATATTTAATTTAAATTATATTTAATAAATATATAAATATTTGTTTTTTTTTTAAAATAATATTTTCCTATAATATATATTTTTAAATATTATTTATTTAGTTTTAATATATTTATTATTAATTTATAAATTAAAACTCCGATTTTTTTCCGGTAAAATTCCTAAATCACATAACTATTATTTTATATCGAAAATTAATAAAATATAAATAAAATAAAATATAAAATAGAACTAAAGCTCGGGGGAAGTATACGAATAACGATAACCCTAATCCTATTTTACTAGAAACACCGACCCTATACCTGTACCAAATGGAATAAAAGTTTTTTAATAGAATAAAAAAATTTCGCTAAAAGGACATATAAAAATAAAAATAAAAATCAATTTTTTATTTAAAAATACAAAGATTATTATATAAATACTATTAGCCTTTTTTTATATATAACTAATTTTATATTAAATTTGAAAATTTAAGGTTTTTAAATCCAGAATAAAAATTCGACGCTAGCATAAAACCTATACCTATACCGAATGGTATCAAAGGTTTTTAATAATATCAAAAAATCTAGCTAAAAGCCTATATAAAAATAAAAATAAAAATCAATTGTTTTATTAAAAATATAGGGATTATTATATAAATACTACTAGCCTTTTTTTATATATAGCTTTTTTTGTATTAAGCCCAAAAATTTAAGGTTTTAAAGTCCGAAAAAAATATTTAGCGCTAGCATAAAACCTTCTATACCATTAAAATCCATTTGTTAATAGAAAAATACGTTTTTTTTCTTTTTATGCTAGTATCAAAACTAGAAATAATAAACTTAGAATTAGGCTTAAATCCGAAATTCTCTGATATTATTGGATTTTTAATGGTATTAGAAATTTATTTTATTATTTTAAGCGCTAGTATAATAGGCTTCTAAACTTAAGCTTTTTATATAATTTAAATAAAAATTACTTATAAAATATTCTAAAAAATAATTTTATTTAATTTATTATTAATTTTTTATATAAACTTTAATAATTTATATATAAAAAATATTATTTTTTTATAAAATCTATTAATAGCCGATGGTATCAGAGAACTATAAATATATTTTCAAAGGTTTTCGAATATAGGGAATAAAATGGTATTTTTACTTTTATGCTAGCTTATAATAATATTTTTCGGATTTATAAAATTTAAATCCGAAATATTTAAATATATATTTTTTATAATATTTTCGATTAGCCGATGGTATCAGAGAATTATAAATATATTTTCAGAGGTTTTAAAAAAAACGGAATAAAATAATATTTTTATTTTTATACTAGCGTATAATACTATTTTTCGGATATATATATATTAAATCCGAAATATTTATAATATATTGTTTTATAATTTTTTATATTAACTAAAGGAAATAAACA
>QYSG01015068.1:8922-22582 GCA_003988875.1 Lachnum nothofagi
TCAGTGCTCAAATAAAAACGACATTGAGATCTTTCTGGAAGCGGAAATTCTGAAAAATGTTTCAGAAAGCGTGCTAACCTTTTTACCGGGGGGATGACTTTACAGCTACGGYCCAAAACTAGGGAGTGGGGTCCCGGGTTTTCTCTCTCAACAATAAGGAGGCTCAGTCACCAGGCAGGCTGAGAGCCAAGGGCGCAAGAGCGGCACGCAGACCAGCCCTGAAAGTCGCCGGAGCTGTATTAGATTGGTGTACAGGAGGTGGGCGGAGGCGTGGGTGCTGGCGTTGCAGGAGCAGTGTGCCTCGGGTTTCCGAGCCAAATCATCCATTCGTGTTCCAAAGCGACGTCTGGATATTGTGATTCGGCACAATACTCTATCTAGTGAAAGTGGTGTCTTCTTTGAATGGATGCCTTTGACTCCCCGCTTCGTGCTCTGCAATCAGACCAGACACAAACCAGCAAACCAGGCTTTTGGCTGACGGCCATTGCTGGATTGTGCACCAGGATCTCTTGATGGACCTGACATCGTCCTCACCGCCTGCTGACGTCGCCCCGATTTTGCCGGGCTGTGGGAAACACCACCACCAAAAACTTCCACGATTTGACTCCGGCGCCCCGCGAAAGCGTACAGGAAAAACTAACTTTCAGKACACGCCGGCTAGATCGTCGGATTGGACGGCATATCAGGCCCCCACGATGAATCGTTAGACTGCAAACAGGAAGGAACAAACACAGGCGCGAGGTTGTTGATTCCAGCTGCCTGTGGACGTTGGCAGCCTGGTCAATGGACTCATCAACCGTACGTACATCATGCCTTGCAACGCAATCAGACGCCTTGCCCTCCCTTCCGACTAGCTCATATATAGCTTCATGTGAAAGCAATATCACAGCTGTGGGATTTAGTTTCGTAGAAGGCTACTTTTACCCCACCATGTTCGTACTCACTGCCCCAATCGTTCTGCGCAGTGCCCAGCCTGGAACCCACAACTATTACACTGACTACTAAGAACGACCCAAAACAACTCTGATGATCGATTATTAGCCAGACAAAGTCAAAACCCCCTCCGAACGGGGTTGTTGTTAGATCTTCGAGGACCGAGCTAAAATTTGCTTCTATTTCCACCAACGGCTAAAGGGGGAAATGAGGCGCATTGCTGTGCAAACAAGACCTCTCTACGCCGGATGTCTGCTTCTCTTAGCACGTTCTCCGCGTAGGCCGTCCTGATTTCATTTCATCAAAGTGATAGTCAATCAATAATCAGATCAGCCATGCCATGCTTGGTTGCAACACATTGATGCATCCACGGAATTGCCTAGGGCTTGCTTCATTCTCCGCTCAAGTGGCCCCCTGTTTTAGCGAAAGAAGGCGTTGCGAAGATCGTCATGAAAAAGGATGAGTAGGACATGCAATTCTTGACCAGTCATTGGAGCAGAAATGCGCCATCTAGGTATAGTCATGCTAGGAGGACATTTGAACTTTGAATTTGCATTTCAGCGCGCGCAAGACAAGGGATAATTCTCGCAATCCGGTACGGAGCATATGGATCAGAGGCAGCATCAGCGTGATTCAGGCGCACTGTCCCGAAGCCCCGTGTGAAGCTCCTCGTACAGAATAATGCCGCGTTCCAATAAAGATACATGCCTTGCCGAGCACCACAGATAAGTTTACGACACGGTAGGCTGTAGCCCTTCAATCCTGCCTGCTGTATATGCTCCATTTGCTCCAATATCTGACGAGTTTGTGCGCGTGCTTGCGTTGCCCCCAAAACGCACATACATCCTTCCTCAGCGCCGAGAAAGCGATTCTTCTTGGGTTTAGCCCAAACGCAAGTCCCAAACGTCGGCCCACCCAATCCAAGCGTACCAAGGATTGCAGCAAGACGATCTCAGCAGTAATGTGCTAATTCCATCACCTCACCTCACCTCACCTCACCTCCACGCCAAACCTAAGTGAAGGCAAACCTAGTGAAATCTCACTACAACACTTGCTGGTGACACTGCCATTACTGGACCGCGCGCACATGCGCACATGCAGACATCCCTCCCTGGACCGAGTGGCAGCCGTGTTGTTGCGATTCGTTGCTTTTTAAATGCTTGTCTAGAACGGCTCTCCTGCCCATTCCAGGCGCTGCGATGTATCCTCGCCCCTCGCCGTCTGGTGGTAGTGGTCCAAGACACGAACTTTCCTACGGGACGCGCATGTAATAAATTTAAATTATCAGAATACCACGCGCGCTCCACCGCGCCGCAGCCTGGACCGTAAGTGGTCGGAGACCAGCGAATGCTCCCCCGGTCGCTCGTCCCTCACATCTGTTCCTTGTCAGACTGCCAGGCCGGCCATGCCAGCGTGTGTTTCTCCTTTCACCAGCAATTGTTCCATCGGAAAGCCACAAGCGGGAGGACAGCGTCTGGAACCTCGGAATGTCATTGGTGCAGATTGCCTAGGCTCGCATCGCCAGCGCGAGTTCCGTTCTCACTCAGTAGCGCTGCCTTTGGAGAGCAGCCAGCACGCAGGACGCAGCACACGGGCGCCATATCAAAAGCTGTGCCAGAATAATACCGTGTCTATATGCTAGCTCCCCGCCCCCCCAAAACACTTACCGCGCTCGAGCCAAGCTGGGAGCTCCTTGGTCCTCTTGGGCCAGTGGCATGCCGCTTCAACGCCGGCGCCATAAAGGACTTGTAATGAAGAACAATAGGGARAACGAAAAGGGAAACTCTCCGGACCCATGTTTTTAGAACAAACTAGTAAATTGTCCCGCCACGCTGACCCCTATCCTATCCTTATCCTATCCAAGCGACGCCTATCCACGCCTATGCCTACGCCTCGCTCCAGTGACCCAGCGCAACAAGGAGCAGGAGCAGGAACCAACACCAAACTCCGTGTACTTCCTCGCGCACGGTAGCGTAGCGTCCTCCGTACGACCCTCGTCGATACTGCTCCCCCTTCTCTCCCCTCCCCTCCCCTCCCCTCCCCTCGCCGTCCCCCTAGCCTGGCCAATCCTGGCGTGTCCCATCCCATCCGCATCCAGCATTTGGGGCGGGCCCCTCTCCACGAATCCACAGGCGGCCAGTCCTGAGCCCAGTCACTGCGCTGACCCCCTGCCCACCGCCTATTGGCCTGCTGGCCTATTGGTCCATTGCGTCGACGGCCTCTGACATCAACCTTGAACGACTTCTCTGAGATCAGCCTCCACTCTTTGCAACGTTAATCGTTATTCACCATTGACCTCCCCGTACCGTAATTTAGCTTTTCCTACATAGAACTTTTTGTTATTGCTGATCAGACCCATACCACGCCCATTCCCATTCCTGCTTTGTTTCTCCACTGCGAGGCACGCTTGTGCAGTGCCTGCTTTTCTTCTTYCGGCGTAGCTCCAAAACCGAATCCCGTCATTACAAGAGAATACCTTCACCAAATCTGCAGAATAATTACACCTAGATCCAAGCACACATTCCGAGCCTTCGCGTTTTATTACTCCTACGAACTCTCGTTGTCCCTAGGCAAAAGTCTATCTTCTCTTGGACGCCTGTTCTAATACCGTCTCGCTGATACGTTGTCTTGTGTCGGCACCGTCCTTTATGGCTCTTCAAACATAAGCCAGAGGAATCTTCTCGCAGAAAATCCCAGGGGGAACGACAGGTCTGGTGCAGTGGAAGCTCTGAGAGCTGGGACTTTTGCAACACGGAGCGGGAAGCTTGGGGAATTGAATTCTTCGTGGTCACTCTCTCCTACGAATCCCTCCACACTGCACCCATCCCACCAGCATCATTCACTCTCGATGTATCGAACAGCGAGACTACCGAGTCCTCTTGATCACCTCTTGCCGTCCCACTCTACCCACGGTACGAGTGATAGGCAAAAATTCGACGGCTCTTCTCTGTCACAGGTTGCTCCCGTCTACCTCGAAGCTCCGATCCGAGACGGACTCCGAACACCACCCGGAGACAATATGGGGACAACATACCAACAYCCGCAGTATACGAACTGTGCTAGTCGACGGGAAGCCCCTTACTCTGTGTCGTCCTCAGTGACGCATGGTGAATACGGTGGAACGTACACGGCAGCACCTACGGCAACGAGGMAATATTCTGCATCAGGCCAGAACGCTCAAGTCTCCACCCAGCCTTTAGCCTCAGCCCTTCGAAATGAGATCCAGCTGTCTCTGCCGTCCCATAGGSAACAACGCTCGAGTCCTATTCCTTCGAATAGGTCAAACAGCGATTTGGACMCGGTAACGGGAGAGCCTCGCAGGAAAAGTACGAATGGAGATATGATCCTTCCTAATCTACGGATACCGGCATCGATAAATAGCAGTGGAGGTAGTTTGGCTGAATTTGCAGCCCAGGTAAGCTTCYGGAAGGCCCACTGCCTGAGTTTATATTGACTTGAGTTCAGATTACGTGCCTCTTCTGGTTCGAGTCGACCGAAACGCTTAATAAGGCCGAAAGCTTGACATCTTCCTCGTCCCCTGTAAAGAGATTACGAGACGAGGCKATCCCCTTGAGCGGATTCAAAAAATGGGTCGTAACGATTCTTTCCACCACGCAGGTCACGCAAAATGTTATTTTATTAGCACTGTTGTTCATTTACAGGTTGAAAAAGATAAAYCCAGCAGTGAAAGGAAAAAGTGGGAGCGAATATAGACTTTTGACAGTGGCACTGATGTTGGGTAACAAATGTACACTTTCGCAAGCCCCCACGTTCCGACAGCCAGGCTAACATTGCTTAGTTCTTGATGATAATACGTACACCAACAAGACTTGGGCAGAGGTATCCGGAATATCAGTCACAGAGATCCACGTTATGGAAGTCGAATTTTTGAGCAACATGAGATACAGTCTCTTGGCATCAGAAGCGCAATGGAAAGACTGGCAAGCGAAGCTTGGGAAATTCTGGATCTATTGTGATCAGGCATCGAAGGCTCCCGCCCTTCTGATCTCTTCACAAACATCGATTCTCGATCCCAGCTTGCCATCGCCGCCTGCCTCATTCCAGGCATCTCCTCCTTCCCAAACACCGTCTCTCAACAGTGGGTTTTCGGCGACCTCCACTAACTCGAGTCACTACGGCCAGCAATGGCCCGTGATCAATCACGCAACCTCCCTCCCCTCCCCTCTTCCTTCTATGCCTGAACACGCCATGTACCCGAGTCGAAAGCGGAGCTACGATCCTGATGCAGAAGAACCAGCTCCGAAAAGAGCCACGAGACTGTCTACGACTGCGCCAACACATCTTCCCCAGAGCGCGCCACCTATGAGACATGATGCTCCTCGACTACCAGTTCCGAATCTGACAATTTCAACTAGCCAGCCCATGGGCAATGGTTTTAATCCGGCATCGAGCTTGAGCGGTCCAGTTCTACCTCCAATTAGTGGGAGAGCAATGGCTTCGGTCTACCCAACTACCCCAGCATGGACTCCGCACCTGCCAGTTTTAACACCCACTGGGCCTCCAAGCCAAAATGGACCTCCGAGTGCCGGTGGCTATACGACTCCATCTCGTCGCCAGAGCCCTCGTTCTGTTCAAGACTTGTTGTCACTTGGGTCCTCTCCAATCTCGGTGAACTTCCCTCACAGCACTCCTGGCCATATTTCACCTTCTCTTTTCCTCCAGCAAAGAAATTCGCCTTACAAGCCGATCCGACATGTCAACACCCTCTTATATCCACCTCCATMTGGATCAACTCAAGGCTTCTCTGCAAATCCCGGCCTGATGCATTATCAGCCCTTAGGGAGAAGAAACGATTACCGCCCGGGTGTTGTTCCAGAATACGCCCACCACCACCCCTATCAGCAGTACCCGGTCCTCCCACAACCTAATTTCCACGCCTAATCMATCCGGCTGCCTTGTTATTACCAGCTCAAAATTTCCTAATTCATGACTGCGCGGCCAGTCATAACATACAATATCCAATATTTCGAAAAGAAAGCCGAGCCCCAAACGAAAGCGGACTCGCGAGCATTTGCATACACCGGCGTTCTATTATTTTTGCAGCGACGAGCATGCGCTGATATACCACATTGCATGAAAAGGTGTTTTGGGATCCATTAGCATCGACATTGACTCGATTGTTACGTTGTATTGCATTCAAAGTCRCTTAGAGGATGGATGATGGTCTTGCCTCTAGGAGAGCGATGGAGTAGATTGGCTGGCAGGACTTGTGATCTAGCAGTGCGCTAATGCAAGACGTTTCTGCCAATATTTTGCGGTCATTTGATGCGTTTATTGTGACGAAATTGCTTGTGATGTGATCATGATTGTAATGATTCAAGGCCGGATCCATTCGGTTATTTTAAGGGGCTAGCGTTTCCTTTTCCGGCGAATGATGTCATGTGATGTTCCCCAAATAAGTACGTTCTAATGACTGTTTTCTAATGCAATTACTGCTTACTTTCTGACTTCTTTAATGACGATGCTTAATATTAATATTATATTGTATCGAATGGTAGGTTGTGGAGCTACATATGAAACATGCGAACAATGAACAGTATAGGAGTCACATTGTTTACCACTGAGAGCTTCTCACTTTATGACTATTCTCAAATTACTATTTGCAATATTTGACGTAAGGAATTTGCCGTTGATCCTCCTTCAAAATGACTGCACAGCTGAATATCTTTTTCCTGTTTCTGATGCATTTCACTGAGCTAAGTGAAAATGAGATGCGAGAAGCGAGCCCCTTTTCCTTGTATGCTTTCAATAGCCCAACTCTTTGCGTCAGTATTGATGTCCTCTTAAAGTGGATGGCTGTGTGTGAATGGCTCTAGGCTCCCAAGTGCTGCCTGGACCATGTTGTTGCGAACAGGAATCATCTCCTGGGCAGTGACGCTCGAACAGAGGGTATCCATCTGAAAGGCATTCGACAAGCGCTCCTTCCTGTCACCACAGTGAATGTCAACGCCGGAAGAAAGGGTCCCTGAAGGCCGGAAAGAAAGCTCCGGAGGGTCTAGCTCCCAGGGAACTGCTGACCTGGAAAATTCTTGCATCCATTGCTTTGGAGATTCAATCCATCCGTCTTGCAGGTGCAACGCCTTTCTTTCAAGCCTCAACCGCGTTTGCGCCTCGTCTACCTCATGTCAGTCTGCGCCTCAGCTCTTGTCAGTCTGCGCCTCAGCCCTCACGTCATCGATGGCAGAGCCAAATAACATCCACAGATCAAGCAAGGGAAGCTCGGTTCCGTTCGACGAGCCGGCATGGAACGGATGGGTCCGGCAGCACCAAAAGACCTTCGTCGAGCGGAATCTGCAAGATGATTACAGGTACGCGAATCGAAGAAAGGCCATCCAGGCTCTGCTTGACGAAGCAGGCGTTGCGCAACCATGTGCGAGRCAGATCATAGATCTCCAAGCCGCCCATTACCAGGAAGACCAGCAGATTAGGATCCAGCGGTACACGCAGGATCTCGACGCTGATCGCAAACTTTTCATGCATGCTGTGCGTCCCTCTCCACGCATTTGTGAATCTCTTCAAGGCAGAGTTTGTCTGGCGTCGATGTTTCACAAAAGATAAGGCTTCCATAATACACGTTGCTGACGGAGAGGTACAGGCCAAATCACGCGGGCATGAAGCCTGGAAAGAAAACCTCCCCACCGCTCTTCCCRTCAATACCGCCCTTGCAAACAATTTCTCGGGTGGTAATAATGCCCCTGACAGCGCGAACTACTTCCCAGATACTCCCCACTCGCAGGATTACTCTTTTGCTAGCCAAAATAGTACCAGGAGGCCAAGCTTTCAGCCAACGTCTCCAACTAGTGTTGGACCTAATATTGATCCCGCACTTTTGATGAAGACACCATCTCCCCACAATGACTTCAATTCTATGGACTTCACTATGGGTGACTACGCAGCTTCTCGTCATTCTAGTATTAGCTCTAATCGAATGGTGACGGACGACTTCTATTCAGCAGACAAAAATGGTAGTAGCATAATGAGCTCCCATGGATGCGGTACATACGGCTCCCCAGGACATACCACTCAAGACATAAGCTCTCGGGAATTTGCCTCTTCTGGTCAAYTTGTTGGAGCCCCAGATCCTACAGGTGGTCGCCCTGAAGTGTATCAAGGCTCAGTGTTGCCTCCGAGAAAGACAGAGATGGCTCTAGCACAAGTTCCAGCCGACCTACCAGTCGTCCACTGGCCGAAGAAATCTAACAACTACTACGTCTTGGCCTGCCCACTCTGTATCACGCGATCTTTCAGTACGGTTCAAGGCTTGTACGCGCATCTCAATCAGTCAGATGAACGACACTCAGCCTTGCTCTCAGCAGGTCATTCTTTTGTCAATGCTTTGAAGGTTGCCGCAACCATTGTCGTCGATGCGAATGAGGAGAGTGTTGAGCTTCATAATCGGGCAAGACTAATCTCTTAAACTTATTAGTCGTTTACTAATGTCTCGGCAGAAGCTCACTCCCAAGTAAGTCTGCCGCATCAGGAGGAGACTCTTTTCTTCTTTCATAAACCATTTCTGTGCCTATATGGAACAGCATCGGTGTTGGGTGGTTGGAGGGCAAGGTTGATGACTATGGTGCATTTGGTAGAAGGTGGGCTGGCGTTTGGTGCTTGTCTAGATACCCGGCTATGGATGGATGGCTTTGCTATTACGAAAGGTCAGCGGTCGCAGCATAATCTTTAGGGGAGGAAATTTGCAGAAGTGTAGCAGAGCGCAAGTAGAATAATTTACGCGAGGAACGTCCCAAATTGACTGTGCGTCTCATTCATGAGTCGGGGAGGGATGAGATTTACCTGGGCTGGCATCGTCTCTTTTGTTTCTATCTRAATCTACCCCTCATAYATTTCTTCTCTTCACGTTCAARACTTGCCACAGACACATAGACGTATTATCCATCAGCAAGCATAGCTCTTGCTRCAGAGTCCATATGCYAGGATTGATTTTGGGTCGTTGAAAGCTCAATATGTTGGGAGGCATGAAAGGATGCTGGCAATAGTACCAGCAAGTGGAAGCTCAGAAGAAGAGCAGCCCTTCTACCTAGAGTGGAAATGCTGCTTGGAGCTATAGAATAGAGACTACTGACTTGGGTCATATGTTGGAGTTGGATGCCTGGCTGGGTGCCCTCCGGGCGAGGAATCTTSTCTGATGGTTATATTTGCTCATTTTCTGGTAAGAAATACTGGGGAAGGCCCAATAGCACACAAACAAGGCCATTCCCAGCTTCTTCGACAGTGAAAGTCTCTTCTCGAGGGTTCGAGAGACGTTGATATAAGTCTGCCGGGAAAACAATAACCCGTTCCGGAGGGGCTCACCTCATCTAAGCGCAGCTGATGTCTTACAACTTTCAAGAGCTCGACGATCAACAGAAATGTACATTTCAAGATGAAGAAGACCTTACTGCTTTGCTTTATACATGGTTTCAAGGGAGGAGACGATACCTTCGGCGGCTTTCCCGAGCACCTCCGAGCACTCGTCCAAAATGGCCTTCCAAAGATCCGAATTCTGGCACTCCAGTATCCCAAGTTCGAGACCCAAGGAGACCTTGCGAAATGTGTGACAAAGTTCAGAGACTGGTGGGCTTCCAGAATATATCTATGTCTTCAAGTTGCTGACAAAAATAGGTTGCAAGAGAAGATAATCGACCTCGAAGTAGAAAATGCCGCGCCATCGCCAACCATCGATCCCAGCGTCCGAGCGATCCTCATCGGTCACAGCATGGGCGGCATAGTCGCAGCAGATACCACCCTTCTCATCACCTCCGATAAAATGATCGAGTCCGAGGCCCCATCCRGCTCRGAACCTACGCACTTCAACTCCCTTATGTTCCCATATATCCAGGGTGTACTTGCTTTCGATACGCCGTACTTAGGCATAAGTCCTGGGGTGGTGGCTCATGGGGCGGAGGGGCATTATAATACTGTTTCATCTGCGATTACGCAGCTGAGTGGCTTGAGTACAGCGATCTGGGGAACGAAAGCAGCCGCGGATGCGGAGAAGAAAGAGCCCGTAGCTGCGTTACCTGCTCCGCCAGCAGCTAAGGACGCCCCTACATCAGGCTGGGCAAAATGGGGGAAGATAGCTGCCGCCGCTGGAGGAGTTGCAGCCGTTGCTGGAGCAGGCACAGCTGCGTTCGTCAACAGAGACAAGATCACCGAAGGCTGGTCCTGGGTCGGTTCTCATCTTGAGTTCGTGGGGTGTCTCATGCAGGGCGAGAATTTGAGAAAGAGAGTCAATAGTATGGTCGAGCTACATGAGAATCTTAGTGTGGGCTGGGCAAATCTATACACTAGGCTTGGCAAGCAGGCTCTCAGCAAGAATGATGGGAGTATGGTTGGCGGTGTCATTGGGAATACAAGGACGTTTTGCAATCTCCCGAAGAAKAATGCGAAGGACTTCTGGCAARAGGCTATCAATGATGCGGCGCATGATGAGACGGGCGCACATATGTGTATGTTGAAGCTCTCTTGCGGTTGAGAGAAACTGCTGACTTGACACTTAGCTATGTTCTATCCGAAGGATAATCCGGGATATTATGCTATGGCTGATGCGGCAAAGAAGCTAATCATTGAATGGACAACGAACGAGTGGTATGAATCGAGCACCGGAGAGCAGTCCAGTGCATTTAGCATCGAGCACGAGCTGTAGATATCTGTATATGGCACTGGGTTTTGGTATTTAGCGTTGGCGTTCAGGGTATATTCGAAGTCATTGATATGGAACGTATTTTGAACGATTTCCCAGGAAATTAAAGTGTTTGATATGGTAGAACGTCATCTAGGTATGTGTCAATCACCTTGCTTTGCACTTTCTTCTTTTCGTGACAACACACACTGTCATGTCATTTCTCGTTGATCCCTCCCCCATCTCAAATTTCTCAGCCATTTGACAGATTATTTGTATTCCCATCCGGCACAAAACCCATCCCTAACTCTCCAAAAATTCTCATTGCTCAAACTCCCAGAATGACCCCCACCAAGATGCATATCGAAACAATGAACCGCAATACGACAGAGAAGGGAGAAAGTCAAATATATGCTGTACCAAAAACGGACACGCTGCGGCCGCGCCTCCAGCACAGAAATTGAAAAAAAGCAATTTCATATGTCTCAATCTCAGCGAGACGCTCGAAATAGCACCTTTTCTGCACGAAGATGCCGCTCTAAAATTCGCACTCACTCCTGCTGCGATTCACGCTACCAAATATCCTAGCGAGCTTATCGAATATGTGGTTCGAGGTTGGTATRTCTTTGGACGGTTTCCGGTATTTCAGGATCCAGTCAAGATCGATGTGGACCTGCTCCATGTACATCTCCCTTTTGCGGTCTGAAAGCTTGAGCCACYTTAGCTCTTGGCAACGCTCGCTCATGTTCTCGTTAAGCCTTTTTATTAGAAGTTCACCCTCCTCTACGRTGAGATGCCATCTTGCGCGAAGCTTGTCATTCATATCTATAAGCTTAGGTAGCAGCTTCACTAGATCTCTTGACTGTTCGGCACGACCGAGTCGWGGTGTGGATGCTGGGCGCTGCTGCATTGTTTCGGCTGCGCTTGGCTGACCGGCCCGTCTGATTATAGGGTCGATCGATGCTCTTTTGTGTCAATCCGAATGGTCTCGTCGCCGAGGCCTAGCTTCGATCGTGCCTCCTTGAAAGGGCTGTAGATGCTTACAAGTTTTCTGAATTAGTATACCTCGGTATCTTGATGGCTATTTGGAAATATTGAGAAATGTTCTTTAGCTAAGACAATACACTGCTTGGAAGTTTGACATACTCTGTAGGTCTGAACGTACGTTGCGCAGCGCGCTGCCTCCTAGGTCTCTTCCTCGGGCCGTCTTGGTGGTCTCCATTAGGAGGATCCGCTCTTTCAGTGGAAAGTCTAAGCTCGTATCCAGTACCGATATTGACGGAGGTAGATAAATGACGCTGTGTCGAGGCTGGTGTAAGCGACCTGCCCGGACTTGTTGAGACAGCTTGAACCTGCTCTGTCTGCGTTTCACGCTCTTTAGGTCCAGTGGAACATCCTRCATCCTTCCCTTGCTGCTTCTTGTTAAACTGCGCCTTCTTTTGCTTGGTATGATTGTCGATTTCGCATTTCTGCTTTCGGCTGCACTCCTCAACAGCWCTGAGTTTCTCCTCAGTACATTTATTGAAATGCTCTTAYCCCATTCTTCCTCTGCAATCACGGCTGCAAGTTTATCTTYCAAGGCTCTCAAATTCGATTTCCATACATTTTCAATTTCTCACTGTCATCTTYAAACCTCGGCATCCAGTTTCGCGTACTCCGGCCTCTGATACGCACTGATTCTGCAAGCTCTCTAGATTAGCGTTGCTCGATCGAACAACATTCCAAAATGCTTGAAGAACATTTGATTATCTCGGGAGTTCTAAGTTTACAGGTCACTCTAGAAGCTTCCCAGATAAGGAGTAAACGCTCGGGGAATATRCATACTCATTCGCCTCCTCTACGTCGCCTTCGGTGAGAAATTGCCGATCCCCTCGCTGAGAAGCTCGCGCTCCGTGTTCTTGACCCACGCCAGAGTGCGATTTGTTGCTCAKAATGCCAAGGCTGTAGTTACACGATGGCCAAAACAAGACGGACGGGTATGGTTTGTACGGTCMTGAAGGCAAGGAAGCCTGGAAACTTTGATGCTACGGGCTAGACTGTCTGGCTGCACGTCATGACTGCGTCTGCGGGGGCTGGGATCGGCGGATCGAGGCTGAGTGGGAAATAAGAAGCCAATAGAGACTCAATGTGCGCGAGACTTTCATGAGATTCACATGAGTGAATGAATTAGGTGAGCCTGCCTGTTGTCCATTCCCGTGATATRAGGCTCATTTTCCAGGCCGGGAGAACGTTACAATACCTGTCCCTTGAAAAGGGCCATTCGGCTACAGTAAAACCCCACCAAAAAWTGCCTAATTATACCCTTTTTATTTACAATTATCAATAAAACCATATTCTATATAATTCTAATAATTTATTTTTAAATAAAAAATTATATCATATAAATACAAAAACGGGTTTTTTTAGCTAATTTAAATAATATATTAAAATTTTTATTAGAATTAAATAAAATTTGTTGCGAGGAGCTCTTGTGCCATGTGACCCTATGTCACGTGGTGCCGCTAGCGGCCGCATCAAGGCTCTTAGAGCCGTATATGCCACCTAGCATCTTAATTAAGCCCATCAAACACTGCAACAGGTTATGGCCCCCGGGCTTCCGCACACTCTCTAGGGCTTCCGTCCATCGTACGAAACACGACACTGGCTTTACAGCTCTCCTGCAGCTCTATTATTGAGCTTTTGGCGGCGTTGTTCGCTGCTCTTGACGGCGCTCTGCGACCGTGAATTTGGCTGCCTCAGGCACCAATTTACCCCTCTTTTCGGATGCCTGAGAACTTAGGCATTCACTCCGACATCACCACCAACCTCCATCATGACCACCATTACCTCTACCGAACCTACGAACTTCCCTCCTTTTACCGATACGAACCCTGGCCGCTACGGCTATCAACATTACATCTGATTGGAGCTCGTGACTCCATTGGCGCTGGCATATGGCTGGCGTTTTGGCCTGAAAACTTAGGCATTGGACTTTTGGCCTTTGACGCTAGGATGGGAGGATATGTGGCCTACCCGACTGGCATTTCACTACGAATTACCCTACGCTACTGGATTACTCAACATTGATTGGAGCTCGTGACTCCACTG
>QYSG01015079.1:0-13110 GCA_003988875.1 Lachnum nothofagi
ATTTATATTTATATTTATTATTTTTTTATAAAAACCCTTTATAAGCCCCACGCAGTGGCCCCCGGAGGGCCAGCGGAGCGTCTTTTATTTTAATAATAATAATAAATATTAAATCAAAAAATAAAATAACCCTGTGCTGGGCTTGCCGTTACCCCCGCGTGACGGCACATGTTAATTATTATAATTATATTTAATGTAAATAGTTATATAAATTTTATATTATTAACTTTTTTATATAATTAGATTTTTATTAAAACTTTATATTTTTTACTACTAAATTTTTTATATATTATTATTTATATTTTAATTTATTATTATATTTGGTAGTAAAACTAAATTTCTAGGAAATTATGGTTTTAAATTTAAATCTATAATATTATTAAAACTAATTATAATTAAGGTTTTTATAATATATTGGTTAAAATCCAACCAATTAGAATAATTATTTTTTAGTTTAAGAATAATAATATTATTAATAATTAAATTAATAACTTTTATAAAATTAAGTAAATAACTATGATTTATATAGTAATAATAATAATAACTTTTAAATTTATAAAATATATTAATTAATTTTAAATTTTTTTAATTTAATTTAATTTAATAATATAAAAGCTTTTTATTAAAAAAATTAATCCTTATTTTTTTTTTAATTTTTTAATTTTTATGTAATAATAATTTAAAAAAAAAATTTAAAATTTAAATTAAAAAATTATTTAAATAATATTTAAATTATTTTTTTATTAATAATTTCAATTATTTAATTATTTAAGATTTAAGATTTAATTTTAATTTTAGAAAATTTATTATGTTTTTATTATAAAGTAATATTTTTTTATTAAAGTTTTTTATTAAAATATTTAAAAATAATTTAGTTTTATATTATTTAAATAATATAATAATTTAATTGTTTATTAATATAAAGTTAAATTTAATTAAAGTAAAATAATTTTACTATAAAATTAGGTGTTTATAGGCCTATATTAAAAAATTTATAAACATTAATTTACTAGAAATTAATAATTATATAGATTAAGGCTATAATGCCAAAGGTTTTTTTTAGAAGAAATTACAAACAATTTAACTAAAAAAATTTATATTTTAGGTTTTTATAATAAATTTTATAAAAAGATTTTTATTTTTATTTTTATTTTAAAAAAACTAATAATATAATTAATATATAAATTACTATTTTAATTTAAATAAATAAATATATTACTTTATTAAAAAAATTTAATAAGTTAATAATTTAATAAATTTTTTTTAATAAAATTTATTTAAAATAATACTTAAATTTTTAATAAAAAAATAATAATTATTAGACATTAATATATAAATTAAACATATTTTATATTATATTTTAAATATAGTTAAATTAATAATTAAAATTACAAATAATTATATAATAATATAAATAAAATCTTTTTAAATAATAAAATTATTTCTTTATAAAAAAAATTATTATATTTATAATATAATATTTTTTATTAATTAATTTTTTATATTTATATTTATATTTTTATTTATAAAAATAATTTTATAAATAATTTTACTATTATTAATAATAATAGTTTTGTAATAATTATATTTTTAGGTTATATATTTATAATTAATTTTATTAATTTTATATTTATTATATTATATAATTTTTAAAAATATTTAAATTTATATAATTAAAATAAATATTTTTTTTAGTATTGCGGTTTTAATTTTAATATTAATTTTTTTTATTTATATATTTTGTTTTTTAGGTTTAATATATTTATAAAATATACTACTATACCAAATTAATTTTAATAACTAAAAACTTTTTATATTTTTTTATAGATATTAATTAAAAGAATTTATAGGACTTTTACTGTAGTAACGCCAAACAAACGTTTTCTTTGCCTAAATAAAACATAATAATTTTAATTGTTTATTTTAGAAGTTTTACGCTGGGATTTTATAGGTAAAGCTAATTATATTATATTCCTCCGGTTATTTATCTTTATGAATACAATATTTACCAGCGCTATGAACTATGGCTTTAGAACTTTCTAGAAATACCAAAAGTATATTCTATATTTTATATATAAAAAATATTTAATTATTCAATATATTTAAATATAAATAATTTATATAATTTATAAATAAAAAAACCAATAACTAAAAATAAATATGTTAAAAATATAACAATAATATAATATATAATATAAATACTATATAAAAAATTTATAAAATCAGATTTATATTTTTTAAATATATAATTAATAAAAAATATACAAATTGGAATTAGGGACTTTGCAAATTTAATATAAACGCATAAATGCATTTATATATATGCATCTATATACGTCCATAGGGGCATATTGGCACTAGCAGAGTCCCTAGCGGAAAAAAAGCTTATAACCTATTATAATAAATATATTACAAAATATAAAATGGGCCTATGGCCCATTCTATACTTTACTTAATCGGGTGGCTGGGAGCCCCTGCAGGGCTCCCAGCCACCTTCTATTTACTATTCTAATATTAAATACCTCCTTTATTTATATAAAAATATTAGAAATATAAATAAAAAGTGGCTGGGAGCCTTTGCGGGGCTTTCAGCCATTCGATTAAGCAAAGTATAAAATAGGCCGTAGGCTTATTCTATATTCTATAATGCATTTATTACAATAAAGGAAAAGAATTTAAATAAAAGAAATATAGGAAAATATAAATATTACTCGGAATTTTTTTTAATAAATTAGTTAAATTAAATAATAAAACTAATAGACTTTATATAAATTGCTAATTAGTAATAAAAGGCATAAGTTATATTAAAAAGAGGAGGGCGGAGCCCTCCTCTTATAGAAAGAGAGGAGTGGGCCTTGTAGGCCTACCCATTTTAGTACTCCTATTTAAAAAATATACTTTTTTTTAAATATAAATTTAAAATTATATATAAAAACTCCCAAGTTTTATAATAAGGCTACGTTTTATAAAAATTATAAATTATTATAATTAAATTTTAAAAAATATTTTTAATAATACCTAAAGTTTTCTTAAAATTATATAAATTTATATATTAAAAAAAATTCTAAATTTTTTTTTTAATAATTTTATTTTATTTTTTTATTATATTTTTAAAAAGTTTAAATTTATTTTAATAAAATCTTTTAATTAATTAATTTGTTATTTATTTTTTTATGGTTATATATTAAAAATCTATTATTTTTATTTTTATTTATTTTTATATATTTTATGTAAATGTAAAAAATAAGGTTTTTTATTAAAACAATAGTTTTTTAATTATTATAATAAATAATTATAATTAAAAATTAGTTATTTTTTCTAATTCTAATATTTTCCTAAAAAAAATTTAAAAATTTTTATAATTAAATAGTTTTTTTAATAATTTATATTTAATTAATATATTTTATTTTATATAAAAAAAAATTAATGAAAAATTAATAATTAATTTATTATTTGTATTAAATATATAATTAAAAATTAATTATTAAATTTTTTAATTTTTAATTTAATTTAATTTAAAATAGTTTATTAAAACTAAAAACTTTTTGCAAAAATTAAATTAAAAGAATAATATATTTAAAAAAAATTAAAAAAAAAATTATAATTATTTAATATTATTTAATATTATTTAATAAATTTAATAATAAATTTATTTATTATCAAAATAATAAAAATAATATTTAATTAGGTTTTTAATATAATATATATTAAAAAACTTATAGTACTTTAATAAATTTGATATATTAAAATTAAAATTTTATAATTAATATTAAATATAAACTTTAAATAAATTTTTATTAATAAATTTTTTATATTTTTTATAATTAATCCCAAATAATTTTTATTTTAAAATAATATAAATAAAATTTTAAATCTAATATATAAAAATATTTTAAAAATTACTTTTTTAAGATTTTAATATTTATAAAATTTAAATTAATAATTAGAAAATTATTTATATAAATAATAATAATAATTTATAATTAAGTTTTTTTAAATAATTAACAAAAATATTATATTAAATTTATAGAAATTATTTAAATTTATAAAATATTTTATTTAAAAGGTATTTTTTAGAAATTTAATTTTTATATTTAATTAATTATTTAATATAAATAATTATATTAATATTTTTATAAAAAAAAATAGTTTTTATATTTATTTATTTTATTTTATAGTTTTTAGTTATAGTAAAAATAAAAATAACTTTATAATTTATTAATTTTATTTAAAACTATATATTACTTATTTAATTTTATAATATAAAACTTTTTTTAAAATTCTTTATTTTTATTTAAATATTCAAAAATTTTTTAATATAATATAATTATTTAAAAAATTAATAAATATTTAAATATTTATTTTTAATAATTTTAGTTTTTTGATTTTTATACTTTTTTTAATATATATAGTTTAAATAATTTAAATAAATTAGCTTATATTAAAAAAATAATTAAATTTAGTAATTTAAAGGATAACTTTAAATTAATATATTATTTTAAAATTATATTTATTTTTTAATAAATTTTATTAAAAAATATTAATAATATTAAATTTAAAATTACTTTTTCTTTAAAGTAAAAAAAAATCATTTTTTTTAAAATATATATTTAAAGTATTTAAATTGGGAATTAATGTTGCTTTAGTGTTTTTCTTTTTTTCTTTATTATCTATAAATTTTTTAAAAATAAAAAATACTAATAATAAATAATCCTATATTAACGGAAATGTAATATTATAAATATTGCTAAAACCATCTAATAAAAAATAATGCCTATTTAGCGGCAAAGAAAAGTTTATAAAAAAACTATTATTAATATTTTTTATATTTATTTTTAAATTAAATTTAAAATATAAAGTCTTTAATAATTAAATTTTTTTTTAATAATATCAATATTATTATTATAAATAGTTTTATTTTTTAATATAAAAATATAATAAATATAATTTTTTTTAATTAATTAAATTTTATGTTTTAAAACCAAAGATTTTAATATAATTTAAATATAATTTATAATAATTAATAGCCTTAAATAGAATTATACCAATAGTATTATAAAAGCTTTAATTATAAAAGTAATTAATATAATAAATAGCTTTAAACTAAAACTTTTTAAAAACCTTTAATTTTTTAATTTAAAAAGTTATATTATATTTTTCTAAAAAATTGTTTATTTTAAAATTATAAAATATTATAAAATTCTATAAAATCCTTTTTATTTAAATAATTACTTAGAAATTAAAATTCTTTATTTTTCTATTATTATTATATAATTAATGGATTTATTAGCTAAACTAGCAAAAGGTTTTAATAAAATAAAATAAAAATTTAAAAATTTAATTTTTATTTTTTATTATATATATTTTATTAAATTTAATATAATTATATATAATATAGAAAAAATAATAGGCTTTAATAAACTTCATAATATATATAAAATTTATTATATTAATATAAAGAAATTTTGAAAAATATTTATTAAATTTAATTTTAAATTTATAAAAAATATTATATATATAATTTTATAAATATATAATATATATATAATAATATTTAAAGTTTATTTTAAGCTAATACTAATAATTTAACTTATTAGCTTTTTAATATTTTACTTTTCCAGATAATTTATTTAAGTATACTAAACCTAAAAAACAAAATTAATAAAGTATTTAGTTTTTATTATTAATATAATAATATATTTTAAAAATATTTTTTTATATTAAAAATCTAAAATCCATTTTATTATTTTATTATAAAAATAGTATAAATAATTTTAATTTTAATTTAATTTATAAACTATTTAAATAAAACTTTTTTAAAAAAAACTAATAAATTAAAATTAAATTAATACTTAAATTAAAATAATAAAAAACATTAATTAAATATAAATAAATATTATTATTATTTATTTTATATGGAATTTAAACTATCCCTTTATTAATTAATTAAACTTTAATATTTTAAATAAGTGCCTAATAAACTAAACACATAAATTTCAAAAAAAACTTTTAATTATTATATAAATATATTATATAATTTATATTGTGACGGGGTGAATCGATCTGCATGTGACCAGAGCACGTGATTACCCCGGTCCTATATAGGCTGCGAATAGCTTCACTTCTTCAATAATATAAACGAAATTACACCTAACACCTAGCCCCTTAATTGAGCTTTAAATAATGCTGCCTATATGTTAGGAAACCATCCCTCCCCGCAGGGGAGGTCACGTGTACTTAGTCAGCCAGGGCTATATATGCCCGTTTAGGCCCTTAGTTACACTTCAACTTACATTTACCCAATCATTCCTGACAAATAGTAGCAATACTTAACCTTTGATCAAGGAATTAAATTCGTATATTCCTCTTGCCAGAAAAAAGAGTTCTGTGCACCAGCTTCGGCACCAAACCCCCCTCCGCGGCAAGCACGCTTTACTGCGCTATTTGCTCTCAGTTCCAGCAATATCACTACATATTTAATGAATACACAGTAGTACTGCTTCTTTTAGTACTAGAATCTCTTGAGATTCTAGCCAGCTACGGACTGCTCTACAAATAGCAGTCAATACAGCAAAAGCCTCAGGCCTCCTCATTTGCACTACTCTTAAACATCACTTCAAAAAAACTAAATAACCACGCCTCTTAGGCATTCCAAAATCACACATCAAACGCTTCCGCATACGCACTTTACCTAAAGCAAACCACAGCTCGATTCTATACGCCTGGGCGGCCCTACTAGTGGTGCCTAAGGCCCCCGTTTGCACCATGCCAGGCCAATACCCTTGGTAGTACGCCTACGGCAAAGACTATTCTAAGAATGGCACACAAAAGCCTCAATCCGCAGAGCCTCAATCCACAGCTCAGTACACAGAGCCTCAGTCCGCAGAGCCTCAATCCGCAGAGCCTCAGTCCGCACCTCAGTACGCACCTCAGTACGCAGAGCCTCAATACGCTCCTCAGTCCGCAGAGCCTCAGTCCGCAGAGCCTCAGTACGCAAAGCCTCAAAAAAACAAACCTTCGGACGAATACGAAGAGGGCTATGCCAATGGCTACAAAGAAGATTACACAAAAAATAACGCAGATAGCTACAAAAAAGGCCACGCAGAAGGTCACGCAAAGGGCGGCGCGAATGGCTACAAAGAAAAATATCAAAAAAACTATAAAAATAGCCAGAAAAAAAAAAACTATAATAACTACAATAACAATAGTAGCTACAAAAACAATTACAACGATTATAACAACTATTAGCTAAACACTACATTTCTTATGGTTTACGAATTACGGCCGCATTTCCTTACTTTTAAAGCACCTTTTACTTCAAACAAATATACGCATTACAAACCTCCTTCAAATAATACTACAAAATCATATGGGATTAAGGCCAGCGCTATACTCTTAGCTAAAGCAAGTCAGGCACATAACGAACATATACTTCTACTTTTTAACAGTCTTTACTACTTTATTATTAAATAGACTGGAAATAGCCTTAGTAAAAGTATTAAGCTTTGTTTTATAAAGGGATATTATTAGGAAACCATTCCTCCCCGCAGGGGAGATTACGTATACTTAGTCAGCCAGGGCTATATATGCCCGTTTAAGCCCTTAGTTACACTTCAACTTACATTTACCCAATCATTCCTAACACTATATACCAGATCCTATTAGGGGATTACCTCTTCTTTTGGCCTTGCATAATATTTAAAATTAATTTATTTCTAATAAAACCTAAATTTAATATTAAATATATTATTATAACTATAATTTTTTTTAAAGTTAATTTTAAGCTTTTTATTTAATTTTTAATTTTTTTAATTTTTTAATATTTTTTTAATTTTTTAATATTTAATTACTTTTTTCTAAAAAAATAAAGTTTTTATTTAATATTTATTTATTATATAATTAAATTTATTATAATAAATATAATATTAAATTATTATAATTTAAATATTACCATTAGCTAGCATAACCATGTTATTCGGCATAATAATATTTTTTTTTAATTTTTTATTATAAATCTAAAAATAAAACTTTAATAAAATTATAGTAAAAATATTATTTTACTAAATAATATAATTATTTTAAAAAAAACCTAAGTCTTAAAAATAAAAAATAATAATATATACTAAATAAAAAATTATATTATTACTAATTTTTTAAAATTTATAATTAATAAATTTAAATTTGTTCCTATAATTAATAATATTTTTATAATTTTTAAAATAAAAGCCATAAAACTAATAAGTTAGATTAATAAATTTATTTATATTTTTTTGATATTTCTTTTTAAATTCTTAAAAAATACCTATGAAATCCAATAGTTATTTAATTTTAATATAAAAAACAAATTTATAACAATTAAAATTAATAATACAAATCTATATCCTATTTTTATTATATTTATCCTTAGAAATTTTAAAAATAAAAATCTTTTTAAAACACTTTTGAATTTATATTAAAAAAATATATATTAAAAAAATATATATTAAAAAAATATTAGATTATATATATAAATTTAAATAAAAATCGAAATAATTTTAAAATATATTTAAATCCCTAAAAAATAAATTATTTTTTAATAATTTTATTTTATTTTATTTAATTATTATTATTTTTTAAATAATTAATATTTATAAAATTATTTTTATTTTTTTAATTACTATAATATTTAATAATAATATTTAATAATAATATTTTATAAAAGGAATTATTTGCTTTGGTTTTTATAAAAGGTTTTTTATATTTAAAATATAAAGGACATATATAAAATTCTATAATATTAAAATTAAAAGCAAAAAAACAATAATACTAAAAAATAAATTAAAAGTATTAATATACGGCATTGGACTTTGGCCTTATATTATAAGCTATAGTAAATTTAAAAAAAATATATTATTATTTTTTTTATTAATAAAATAAAATTTATTAATATAAACTTTAATATAAAAATCCTTAAGGTTTTTTATAAACTAAATCTTCTAATAAAAGCTACTAATAGGTCAAATTAATAATACCTAATTCGAATTTTAAAAATATTAAAGCCTCCTAATTTAAAAAATAATATAATAAAAACCATATAATAAGCGAATATTAATAGGCTTATATAAATACTATAAACGAATATTCAAATGAAATTAGCTTTTAAATAAATAATAACGCAGGTAATAGTAGTAGTTATATTTTAGAAATCCTGGCTCTAAATCCAAAAATAATTATAATATTAATATTAATAGAATTACTTTAATAAATAATTATTGATTTTATATAAAAAATAATTTTTAAATATACTATTAAACTTTTTATTCCTAAATGCTTCCTTTAAAGCTATGCAAAACGTTTTTTAATAAAGGCAAAAAACTTTTATAAAAGCTTTTACAAATAGGTAAAACAATATTAAATTAATATATTAATATATTAAAAATAAATATATTTAAATAATTTAGTTTTTTATTTAAAAAATTATAATAAATGTATATATAAATTATATAAATTATTAATAAAATTTATTTAATAGTTTTATTTTATTTTTAATATAATAAATTTTTAATATTTAATTTAATAAATTTATTTATTAGAAATTTAATTATAATATATATTTTAAAATTCCTAAAAACTTTAAAACTTTTTAAATTTTTAAATTTTTAAAAAATATATTACTAAAATTTTAATTTTTTTTAAAAAACTTTAAATTAATATATTAATTTTTTTTAATTTTTTTAAATTTATAGTTTTAATATAAACTTAAAATATTCTAAAGCAGCCCAAAATTAATTAAATAATTTAAAAAATTTAAAAAATATAGGTTTTTAAATTTTTAAATTAAAAAAAAAAGTTTAGGCTTTAATTAAAAATCCAAAATTCTCCAAATATTTGCGTATATATATACTATATTTTTATAAATATATATATATTTTTAGAAAAAAAGAAAACTTAATGAATATCGGCAGAAGCCAGGCTTATAACCTAATAAAAAATATAAGTTATATTAAAAAGAAAAGGGCGGAGCCCTTTTTTTATAGAGAGAAGAATGGGCCCTGCGGGCCTACCCATTTCAATACAATTACGTGGTTTTTGCACATAATACCTTTATATATATATAATTCTAACTTTAAAAAATTATTATTTTAATGTTTTGTTCCTACATTCACTCCAAGGGGCCCTTCACTTTTATTACTTTTGCCCCTTTTTAATATATTATTATTTTTAATTACTATAGATTTGTTTTTTATATTAAAATTAAATAATTATTAGATTTTATAAATATTTTTTTAAAGTTTAAAAAGAAATATAAAGGAAAAAACATAAATTAATTTATTAATTCTATAGCTTTTGTTTTAAAAACTACAAAAATATTATTAATTATAAGAATAAATTTAAATTTATTAATTATAAACTTTAAAAAATTAGTAATAATATAGTTTTTTATTTAATATATATTATTATTTATTATTTTTAAAACCTAAATTTTTTTAAAACAATTAGATTTTTTTTTTAAAATAATAGTTTTACTATTATTTTATTAAAGGTTTGTTTTTAAACTTATAATAAAAAATAAATTTAAAAGATTGTTATATTGGCCATTAGCGCTTTTGCACTTTATTTATATAAATGACTTGGAATATCTGTGCATTCTATGCATTCTATAGCATTCTGCAGCATTTGTAACTTTTGTAATTTTTTAATAATAAATAATAAATAAAAACTCGCTTAAATTACTATATTTAGAAATTATATATTAATATATAAATATAAATATATAAAAATTTCTTAATATAGTAATTTTAATGAGTTTTTAACCTATTTTAAAAATTATAAATGCTGCAGAATGCTGCAAAATGCATAAAATGCATAAATATTCCAAATCAATTAATTTCTAAGTAATTAATACTAATTTCTCCTAATTATATATATTTTGGCTTGTGCCAAAGTGCTGATGGGATAATATAGCTATATTAGCCAGTATAATCCTTTAGGATGTCGCCAATAGCAATATCCGAACTATAATAATTTAATATTATACTTATTATAATAGGCCTAATTATATAATAAATAAATGCTAAATAAAGAATCCGTTTTTTTTAAAAAGCGGTTAAATACCAAAAATAAAGGGGATAGGGCTTAAATAAAAAGCTTAAAATTAGCTCCAAAAAGATTATAGTTATAATAATATATTTAGTATTAAATTCAGGCCCTATTAAAAATAAATATATTTTATATTTTAATAATAAAAATATAATGGTTTTTTATATGTTTTAAATTAAATTATTAAAAAATATTTAATTATTTTAAAAAATAATATATTTAATTATTTAATTTATATAAATAATAAATAAAACTTTTAAAATAATATAACATTTAAAACTTTATTATTAAATTCTTTATTTTAAATCAAAGGAAAATTTTAATAAAAAAGATATTAGTTACATTAAATTACCAAATTATTTTAAATTTATATTATTATTAAAAAAGTTATTATTATTATTTTTCAAATATATGAATTTTAATAAACCCTTTAAGCTTTAATTTTTTTAAAAACTATAAATAATGCAAAATAATATTATTAAAAAGCTATTTTTAAAAATAAATATTTTTTTAGTAGAAAATGGCATTTAAATACTATATAAAATGCTTAAAAATATTTCCTTTTATTAAAAAATAAATATTTAAAAATAACTTTATAATTTATAGCAATTATTAATGCTATAAATTATAAAGTTATTTTTACTTTTACTATTATATATAATTAAAAATTAAAACAAATAAATATTAAAATAGTTTTTTTATATATAAATATTAAATAAAATATTCAAAGTATTTTTTTAATTAATTATAATATTAATAATAATATAATAAAGTTTAAAAAGCTTTATATGATTTTAAATAATTTTTATATATTTAATATAATATTTTAATTTAGTTTTTGAGTTAATTTAGTTTTTAGTTTTTTAATATTAATTAATTAATTTTTTATAAAAATAATACTATTATTATTATTTATTTTAATTATTAATAATTTAAAATAGTTATAATAGGTTTTTTTTTTCCTTTTCTTGATTTTGGTAGCATTATTATTATTATTATATTTTTTATTAAATATAATTAATTAAACTAATACTTTTTTTTATATAAATAATAAATAAATTTTATTTATTATTATTTATTATATTATATTGTAACGGGGTGAATCGTTCTGCATGTGACCAGACACGTGACAGGCTTGAGTCCTATATAGGTTGCGAATAGCTTTACTTTTTTAATAATATAAATAAAATTATATTTAACATTTAGTTTTTTATTTGGACTTTAAATAAAGCTATTTATATACTAGATCCTATTAGGGGATTACCTTTTCTTTTGGCCTTATATAATATATTTTTATTATATATTAAAAAATATTTTAATAAATTAATATTTCGAAAAAAAATTTACGTAATAAAAAGTCTACAGCAGCACGGTCGTACGGTGGCATAGTGCCACTTTTTCAAATTGGCCCTATTCTATCCCTTTCGCCTGCCGTACACGTGCGAGACCAGCCAATGTACTAAATGGTTAGTTAATTTGATTTTTGGGGCTTTAAGCTATAGTCAAATTACTTATAAAGTCCACTAATTAAAATTAATTTATAAAAAAATATAATAATCATAATTAACAAAGATTTCTAGTAATTAAGTCAAGATTAGGTTAGGTTAATTAATTTTAATTAATTTTAATGGTTAAATCCATATACTGGTCTCTATGATACACGTAATATCAGAACTTGGAATATCATTCGTTTTATTGATCGTCCCCTGCCGCTTTTTCACATTCATTAATCACTAATCGTATGTCGCGAAGAATAGCTTTTAGAGAGACTTATTTGTTTTGGAGAAAGCTTGAGTGAGTCATCTGCTGTCTGCTATTCATGGACGCAAGGGTTATTATGACACCTAGAGAATAAGAAATGTAGGGTCAGAGAGCTCATGAACCGAATAATGTATAGACCTTATTTCTAATTACCTTCTTTCGTTCCCGACACGCCAAAGCTCCGGCCCCACGCCTTCGCCTTCCTATCCATATCCACCCTGACAAACACCATAACAATGCCCATTACCCCAGCCAAGAACCAGCTCAGTA
>QYSG01015090.1:0-13109 GCA_003988875.1 Lachnum nothofagi
CAGGAACTTGCTTTTGGACGAAGAATTAAGGAATAAGAATGAGATCCATTGGTTTATGGAGCCACTCATGAAGAATAATCTGGCTTTGAAAGGCAAGGGTGCTCTGGCTGGCGCTGAGGGGGCGTATTTGGATTACTTTTTGTGTACGGAGATTCCGGATCAGGACTTGCCATGGTATGTTGGGGTTATCGTGATTGATTAGTACCAGGGAGAGACATAATATGCTAAAGTCCCCCCCCCGGTAAAAAGGTTAACACATCCAAAAGAGGTAATTAACGCTTTAACTATTTTATGCGTATAAAGGCCCCTAAATAGCATTATTTAAAGGCCAATTAATACCGGCTTAAAAAAACAATTAAAATTTTAAAATTATATAATATAAAAATAAAATATAATAATTATATAGGGTTTATTTTATTTTAAAATATTATTATATTATTATATTTAAAATATTTTTAAGAATTTTAATTATTATATTTTTTTTTAATTATATTATTTATATGATTTTTTTTTTATTGCTAATATTTAAAAATAAAGTATTAACTGCGGAAACTATATTTAAAGCTATAAAAAGGTTTAAAGGCGTGTAAATAATAATCTAAGCTCTAAAGTAATCTAAACCCTTGACCGAAAAACATAGATTATATAAAAATTAAAAAAGTAAAATTTAAAGGTTTACAAAAAAATAATTTAGAAATGATTTTGAAAAAAAAAAAAAATCTAAAAAACTTTATAATATTATAAAAAAGCTATATAAAAGAAACTATTTAGTCTTATTAAAAAAAAAAAAAAATTAATAATTATTATTATATTTGTATTTTTATTATATTTTATATTTATTTTAAATTTTTTTTAATTTTATATTTATTTATTAAAATATAAAAAATATTTTTATTTTAATTTAGTTAACTAAAAGTTTTAATAGCTTTATTGCGCCAAAATTTTAAAAATAATTAATATATTTTTAGTATTTTGCTAATAAGGAGATTAAGCACTAAATCTTTAAAAATCTTTTTAAATAAAAATAAAACCAACTAATAAAATATAAAAGTTATATTATTTATAAAATATAAATTATTTAAATCCAAAAATTTTCTTTTAGTAAAAAAATTAAAAATCAAAAAAAAAATTATATAACAAATAAAAATATAAGCCATATGCTAAGAGTTCCAAATCGCGTTCTTAACGCTACTGCTAATGCTAAAAAAGCTAAAGTTACTAATAATATATATTAAAATTATTAATAGCAAAAATAATATTAATTAAAAAAATTTTATATAATATAAAATTTGTATTTTTAATATTATATGTAATTTATAGTTAATAGAATCCTTAAAAATGCTAACTAGTAGCTTATGCTAAACTTTAATAGGTAATATAAATAATGCTTATATATTTTTAGTAATTTACGTATTTTAACTATTATTTAATTTTTTATTTTTTATTAATTTAATTTTTAACAATATTAATAATAGTGATAACAATAGTAGTAATAATTTTAACATTCCAGTATTTATTTTAAATACTTTATTAATATTTATTTAATTAAAAGAACTTTTTTGGCACCTTAATTTTAATAAAAAAATACAAATTTAACTATTTTACAATTTAAGCTAAAAAGCTAAAACTATTATTAAATATATTAAATGCTTTTTTAGATAAGTTTTTCATACATTAAATATTATTTAATATAATGTTGATAATCTTATTATTTCTTATGGCCTAACAGTAAAAATTTTTTATAAAAAGCCTTCTAAATTTAATACCAAAAAACATTAATAATTTATATAATAATTTTATATATTTTTTTTTTATTATCGAATTCTTTAAAACCGAATTCTTTTTTTACTTGATTTTAGCATTTTGTATAATATTAAAATACTAATTATAATTTTATATAAAAAGGGCTTTTACTACTACTATATATAAATTTATTTTTTAAATATTTTTTAAATTAAAATTTTTTAAATTATTTTTATTTTTATATATATTAATTAAATATATAAAAATTAAATAAAAATATTATAATTAAATAAAACCTAAATTATAAATAACTATTATATAAATTTTTAAATAATATAATAAATTAAAAAAAAATAGAATAATAATTTTATACATTAAAAGGCCATTAAAAAACCAAAATAGATATTTTAAATTTATTTTTTAAATATAATTAAAAGTTTTTATATTATATAAAATTAAAATTAAAATATAATTAATTTTAATTTATATTATTAATATATTATATTTTTTATTAATAGCTAATTATAGCTTTATTTTAATTTAGTATTAACTTTTATATAAAACGGTGTTTCCGGCCATAAAACAAAAATAATTTTTAAAAAATTACATAATTATAACATTTTTATAATAAAATAATCATTTAATTCCCCCAATTTTAATTTTATTGAATATATTTGGAAAATTATAAAAAATTAATTGGAGGAGCGTATATTAAAAATTATAATATATAATAATTTAAAAATAAAAATAAAAAAGATATAGAATACCATTAATCCTAAATTATTTAACAAATTACTTAGAATAATATTAACGTAAATAACAATAGTAATTACTATTAATAATAATATAATAAAATATTAATTTACTAGTAAATTAAATAAAAAAATTCCTAAATTTTAAAATTTAAATTATTAATTTAATATTAGATTTTTTATTTATATTAAATTTATAAAGGTTTTTTTAAAAATTTTAATTATAATAAATTTTAAAATATAATATATAATTTAATAAATATTAATTTTATTAAATTATATTTTAATTAGTTATAATAAAGTAATATTGTTATTTATTTTATTATGGTAGTGACTAGGGTATGTTTCGAGTATTATGCTAACCTTTTTACCGGAGGGGGGACTTTATGAATGATGTTCCTACGGAGTATTCTTTGTGCTTGTTCTAGCTTCCCTCAATAGCCCACGATTATGCGCCCACTACGACGCTTGCAAGCTCAACTGAAGCTCGATTACCTCATCTGATCTCAGACACCCGGGTTCTGTGCGGTGGAACCCATTTTTGCAGTGAATGGGCTCGTGCAAATCCCATCCCTAGAGCCGCGCACAATATTTTCGTTTCCCAACTCCACCTCCGAGCTTGTTTCGAAATCAGGCATCAGAATGGCTTCTCTATGTGCTCGGAGCCCAATCGTCTTCGCTGTGCCGCGCATGCAGCCTGATACACGTCTCAAAGTCTTCGACGACCTCGAGTTTCATGTGCATTCCGGTCTTTTGAAGATTCACTGTGCTTTCTTTCGCACCTTTCTCGACTCTCCAGACAAGCAAAACTCCAACACATCTTTGTCTGAGCACAGACAGTTCACGTATGAGTGGGTCACGCAGATTGATGATGATGGAAAGGATTGGCATCTTGTTGCGGCACCAGCAACGAATAGCGTAAGTTGTCCCACCCCCTTGTGAAGCAATTTCAGGTTCTCGTTCGAATACTAATGTCCTGAAGCAGAAAACCAGCTTAGATATAGCTCGCTACATTGCAAATACGTCCGAGGACACCAAGGAAATAGAACAGATCGCCTTCAATAAACTCCTATGTGCTATCTACAATCGCCCTTACGTACTCGGTGGCCCCGGTCTGACGGCTTTGACTAAACAAGCCGATTATTATGGTGCGCTACAACCCGTATCAAATGGACTCGGAACTGTTTTCCTCAACAGCCCCTTGTTCAGGAAGCATTTGCTTGCCCAACATATCGATCTACTTCCTGTCGCCGTCAAACTTCGCCATCAACAACTTTTCAGAGATTGCATGACTCTGAGCCTCGGTCCGTGGAGCCAACCGTCCTTTCGTAAGTTGACAGATCTGAAGCTGCGACTGCTAGCCCAGAAACTATTTGACCAGCTCAATGCAAAGCTTGGGAGGGTCCTCCAAGCCATGTTTGATCTATCTTCACGGCCAGCATTTCAAAACAGACCCCGCAACTTATCTGGAGAGCTCGTTGCTAAGTTGTGGGATCAGCGTGTGACTAAGGGCACCGGCACAGAGAAGAAGTTGCCGCTGCCGCAGTTTTATCGTGAGGCTAGCGAGTCGGACGCAGCGTACTATTTTCTTGCTCCGCTATTGAAAGGTAGCTTGGCCTTGGATGCAAGCAAGATGGCGGGAAAAGGACTGCTTGCAGATTATTTTCTTTGCGTTGACATCAGTGACGATGATTTACCGTGGGATATGAACGAGACAGATTGGTGAGAAGGAGGATCAACAATGGCGCTGGTATTTGACGTTATGAACATTTCAGTATGGGCGGGACATCTTAAAGCGCCATTTTCGGTGTCTGCATCGGTGCTGAAAAGACGTTTGGAGGTGGCTGCCACGGATGCCTGATCAAAATGTTCTGTAGATAGCAAGAACAACACAATGTTAAAACTGCTTTGGTCCAGGTTCTACACGGCTCCAAAACCGACAAGTTATAAACCCCGCATTCGTTCCCCGGACCTCCCCACGTCCTTCCACGAGCAAATTCCACGAAAATCAATCTTCCACATATCTTGGGACAATGGCCATGCCGGTGTCTAAAAAGCAAAGATAATCAAGAAATCGCATACCGATATGGAAATGGACATAGAAGTCGTTGCATTCTCCTCACCAGTTCAAGATCCGGACGTCCGCCTCGTGGTTCTTGGCATTAAAGAGTTTCGCGTCCATTCATTTCTTCTCAAATATCATTCAGCATTCTTTCGAAAATTTCTGGACTCTCTAGGTAAGACAAATAATACCGCCAAGGGTGGGTTTCGGTACGACCGGGGGACAAAGATCGATGAAGATAGAGAGGGATGGAGTTTCGTCTGTGCTTCGAATCTGAACAATGAGGTGCGCCTGGGAAATTTTGAATTCTCTTAGAACATTGTATTGTGAGGTTGTGAGCTGACCTCTACCTATATTAGAATCATGACAAAGAGGATTCGACTACTTACAACGGAGATACCGAAGATGAAGTCGAGGTATGCCAAAAGCTTTTTTGTACTATTTATGACATCCCTTATCACCTTGAGAACACTAAGGAGTTCCTCCTCTTGACAAAGCTTGCCGACTACTATTACATGCTGCCCGTGGTGTTCCATTCATTGAACAGTGCTCTGCTGGTCAATGAAGATCTCATCCAAGAGCTCTATGAAGATGCTCTACCAGCGTTGAAAGCTGCAGCAAAGCTGCGGCACAGCAAATCTTCATAGAATGTCTTATCTGTCCTCTAGATCCATACAACGAGCCGCAGTATAGCGAGATCGAAGATCCTAAGCTCAGATCCGTCGCCTCAATCGCCTACAATAGGCTCTCTGCAGAGGTCAGCAAGGCCCAACGGCTCGTGCTGGACCGATTGACGGATCCTCAGCTTCTAGATAGCAAAGAGAGATTGAAATTATTGCAGGATGCGATTACGGAATTACGCAAAGTTAGTAGCAATGGAAAGCCTCATCTGCCCATGTATTTTCGGATTTTGGAGAAGCAGACTATGGAAGGAAAAGGTTTCTTCGCGGGCGAGCTATCAGTTCTGATTGCATTAGAATTGGAATTGGACGAGACTTTGAAGACCAGAGAAAGCATGGCGCGAGATTGGCTCTTGGTTGATCGACTTCTTGATGATGAGCTGCCATGGGATACTACACAGACCGGCTGGTAATCTCACTTGTACAGTTGCCTGGCCATCATCAACTCACACTATTGCATTTCGAATGTTTTAGGTGTGGCGAGACATTAACGTGGAATGCTGGCAGCACATTTTAGAGAACTCAAGGAGACGTAGCAGAGCATTCTGCGTGCTATCAAGATAACCTCGATAACGGAAGTGAGAACTTCGTCTGATCATATCTTATGAACGATGGAACTGAATTGAATCATGAGCTGTGAGCCCTTAGATTGCGCTAACGCTGCGTGGTCCTATTTATGCGGCCTGCGCTCTCGAGTGCAAATCTTCTCCCCCAAATTACCATCCCCCAAGACGTCAATCGCAGGGTCAAAGGGGATACACAACCTCTATTCGGGAACCACGACAAGAACTTCACACTTCTGGCGGCCAATATCAACACAAGTTCAAGATGACAACCCCAACGGCTCGCGATCCCTCAATTGTGTCAATCACATTCACCTCTGTAGCTTAGTGCTCCTGATGTCCGCTTTAAGGTCTTCGATGACTGGGAGTACTTTGCGCATTCAACGATCTTGAAGTTTCACTCGGCCTTCTTTCGGAAGTTTCTTGACTCGGCAGAGAAAGTCGCGAGTGATCGAATTTCGGCGTTCTCAAAGCCGAACTCAGCGTTGTTAGCGGAGTCTTCACCAGAGGCATCAGTCGGCATTTTCTCCAGTGTTACAGCAAGTGCACCCAATGCACAATCAAGCCGTTTGAGATACGAATGGGTTACTGGGATTGACGAAGATGGCAAGGGATGGCATTTGGTTGAGAAAAGCAAAGCTCGAGTGGGTTCCTCTTCTCTTTTCTGTTAACAAACCCTAGCGTGGTATCAGTGTTAGATTTCAGAGTTTTGTTCCTATCTTCCTAGAGTCACCTCACTAACTTCATCTCTATGCAAAGGACGAGCGGCAGGATCTGTCAACCTTTTCTGGAAATAAATACTCCGAATCGAACGCCTTCCGAAACATACTCTCTGCGATGTATCTCCAGCCCTGCAGGATCTTTGACGGTGAGGACTTGACTGTCCTGACAGCATTGGCCGACTATTACTGCGCGCTTCCAGTAGTCTCTGGCACTCTGATCGGCAATTTGTGCGAGAGCCACTTCTTCAGCAATCCCGACGTCTGCGTCGCGCCTGACATTTTTCAGCTACTAGAAGCCGCTGTCAAGTTGCGAAACATTACGTTGTTCAAGGACTTGATGATTGTATCCCTTGGCCCGTGGCATGATCCACAACACAAAACATTTCCGGATGGAAAAATCCAATCCCTGGCTTGCAAAATGCACGATCAAATCTGTCTACTCTTAGCCGGTGTCCAAGAAGACATTCTCAACGCTGCAACACCGGCGGATGGATCGGGTCCCGCCCAAGACCGGTCAGCTTCTCTGTGGGAAACCATGCGAGAAATTTCCTGTAAAGTCCGCGCCGAAAGTGAGGAGAATTCTGTATCACTTCCAAGATACTACAGGGAGCTTTACCAACGCGAGTTTCGCAACAATTGGTCGAAAGAACGAAGGTTTCCCTTCAAAGATGAAAAGTGTGCAATGCAATTTCTCATGAGCAACCATCTACAGTTATTTCCAGGAGTGAAGTCTGGCGAGAAGGATGGAAGATTTGCTGATTACTTCCTCTGCGCCTGGATTTCCGATAAGGATTTACCATGGGATACATTGCAAACGGACTGGTGAAATCCATCTTGCAACAATAAAATATCCCATCTTCATGCTACCATGGCTCTTCATAAGCCTACAACAGCTAAGTTAAGACATCGTCTTAAGCATGACAGCAGCTATCTTCGACGTCGGCTACACCATGCGATATTTGAAGAGGACTTAGATCAGATATTCAACTCCCTGAATGTGTGAGATATGAAATGTGTATGCGATGCAGGAGGGTATGGAAGAGAGAAGCCTTCCTTCATGGAGTTACAGAGCTAGTTGTTCAGATCTTGCTTGTTGCACAATGATTTTGCTCTCAAAATAACAATATACCTTCGAGCTCACTCTACCAGATTGCAGTGCGACAACCTCTGGTGGCCCTTATCTCAAAAGGGCCTCTATGATCTCCTCCATATGACTCAACGGAAGACTCAAATGCGTCTCCTCCTCTAAAGCGTTCAACTCACACCCCACCATAATCTCCGCCGCCTTCTCCGCCATCACAAACGGCGTATTAACATCCTTCTTCCCATGCCACAGCACCATCCTCTTCCCATCTATCCCCTCCAAATCAAACCCCCAATCCGGCCCCACCAACTTCAAATCCGCTGCCGGCCCCTCGCTCCCCTGCCGAAACGCCTCCTTCGAGCTCTCAATCACAATCTCCTTCACCCTCTCATCCTCAAGACACTTCCGATCCCTCTCGGGCCTTGACTCCATCACCTTCATGAACTTCTTCTCAAACGCCTTGGGGTCAGGGCTGATCATCGCGTTCCTGAATTCCAAGTCCATGAATTTGGTCATCACAAACATGGGCATCCACGAACTCGCAAACAAAAGTGCTTTGATGGACAGCAGCATTCCCTTCGTCCCTAGCGAGGTCGGATAGATCCCTGATACGATACAGGTCTTTACTAACCTCTCGCGTTTGATGGTCCTGGCGCAGACGAGCGCATACGGCGCCCCGCCTGAGTCTCCGACCACATAAAAGCGCTCGATGCTCAGGTGATCAGCGACGGCGAGCACGTCGCTTGGCCAGTCGGTAATCTTGCGACCGGCCTGGAAAGACGAGAGGCCCATGCCGGGTCGGTCGATCGCTATGACGGTCAAGGCATGTTTCTTTGATTTGAGAAGCCGCGCCTCGATGCGCGAGCCGGGGAAGCCGTGGAAGTAGAAAATCGTGGGAGTGGATGGGGAGATAGGGGCACCGTAGATGGCGAATCCCAAAGTACGGCCATCTGGGCGCTTGAGAGTCTGGTCTTGTGCTTGCATATCCGTCATTGGAAAAGAGGATCGAGGTGAGGTTGAAGTAAGGGGGTGTGCTAGTGTGCAGGCGGGGCACAGGGGCTTTTAGCGAGTGTTCAGGGGGTTGCTGCCTAAAACCCGGCGTACGCGTTCTGTACCGCGAAGAACCTAGAGAGGAATTTTCAGCTTCCAGATCAGGAGATTCTTCGTCTAGCAACGCTTTGGATATGCATAGATCCTACTGTGTTCTCAGAATTGGGTGATGCTGAGATGGCACTCTGTTTACGTGGCACGAGAACTTTCTGACATCAACATAGAAAGTTGACGTCTTACTTCGACTGGTTTTTGGAGAAAAATGTCAATACCTGGCAAGAAGTTAGGGAAATTGGGATATGAAACGAAAGCGGATAATATTCGGTTTGAAATCTGATCCCAACTTTTCTATCTAGTAGCTTGAGTCTGAAAGCTGTGATATTCAAAAATCCCCAAAATCTCCAAAATTCATATATACACAAGAAAGTAAGATGATGTTTTATCGTATCAATTTCTCAGAAGCCACCTAGAAAACACTCCTTTGATCGGCCTCAGGAGGTGGTAACGTCGCTCTTGCTGTAGATGCAGTACGTCCCGTCAGGTCCGGATCCATTCTCAGTCGGCTCCTCGTCATTATCATCAGTGCCCGTGTAAGTAACACAAATGTCCTCTACGTCGTTTACTACGATGTTGGTCAGGGTGGCGGTATCTCCATAGTTGGAGTTGATCCCTACGAATATCAGCAATGTCCAACAAATGCAAGTTCACTCCAGCGGGCTACAGAGACTCAGACTTACCAGCAAGCTCGGAGCCCGTGGCGGCAGTGATTCCATCCATGATGACATGTCTCTCATACATCGAATCGCAGTTCCCACAGCTGCGATACAACTTCTCAAAGTCCTCGACAACAAAATTACTGATGCTGACAGTTCCGGCACCATTATGCTGGACGACCTTGTCATCGGCGCCAAAAGCACCGCCTCCCTTTATGTAAGTCGTGGCGCCAGAGTCCTGGTTCTTGATACTGAAAGCATCTTCGCAGACAGCGCTCCACCAGACGTTGGTCAGTGTGCATGCGCCCTGGCAGTGGACACCCTCGATCTGGTTGGGGCCGATGATTACGTTGGAGAGAGATCCTCCCTCCTCGATTTGGAAGACTGCGTCAGAGTCTCCACCCTCATCCTGTCCAGTACAAGAGACGCCGCGATCGTACATCACCATTCCCCCGTCGAACGAATCTCCCGCTGCGATGGTTTGGACAGCGGAGAGGGCTGATGTGCCGGAGGACTGCGGGAGAGAAGAAGCTCGGGGTACGAGACGGCGGTTAGGTGATGCGGTGACAGAGGAAGTTGCCGTGACGCCGAGAATAAGGGCAGCGAGGCTGACGGACATGGCCTGGTACTTCATGTTTACAGAATAAAAAAGTAAGGGTTGAATTGGGCTGACGAAAGTCAATTGCAAAGAGTCAAGGATAGTTGAGCGATAGGTGTAATGAATGAAATGCCCTACTAGAGGCCGAAAAGAAAAAGAATGCGATGTGAAGGGCCCGCTGGAGAGTGCGAAGTGAGCTTTTGACTGAGTTCCATGTTGACTTATATACTATAAATGTTCAGGTACGAATCTAGGCAGCTCCAGGGCATAGAAATAATCAGATCAGGTCACCAGCACGAGTTTCTCAGATTAGGAGATGACTCGTGGAAATGGTGTCTCGTTTCAAACAGCTAAGATATCGGGGATAGCGACAAGCGATCGCAAACTAGAGGCCGCGGACAGGGATAGACCACCAGATATTTTCGACTCTTCTCCTCAGGGGAATTGTGGCAGCCCACACGGATGACGATCCGTTTCCATAAATCGATTTATTCTCGACTGTTCTCCCCATATTTCCATCGGCCCAAGAAGTCGCCAAGACGGGGACGGGCATGTTTCAGGCTCTCTTGGCGTTGCCAAGGCTACTGCCTAGCAGGCGTCCCGCTGCCAGAAGTTCGGAATATATTAGACTTCGTAAGATCTTAGAGGAAAAGTCTTCTTGTCAGCAAAATGAGCTTGCCAAGAGAGTCCTGACTCGGTTTCAAATTTGCTTGCTTGCCAAGAGAGTTGATGACGAGTTTCGAGCCAGTGAGGATCTAGCGAGCTCGTACTGTGATTTTGAGAGGGGGGGAAATGTCGCTGTAGTTAGCGAGCGGTGTGCCCTGAATTGATACTTTACTGTCTAATGACCTTTCAAAAGCAAAAAAGTCACTGCTTCGATGTCTCGCAACGGACATCAGTGACCCGCAATTCTCTTTACAGTTCCATCTGCGTCTTCCAGCGGTAGCTCAAGCAAGTCGTCATCAAGCAGTCCTTCTGCGGCAAGGTCAGACTGCAAATATACTTTAATAGGTAGAAATGTAAGCAAAAATTTCAAGTAGTCCTAGGAGGCCGGTTCCTCGCCACTCGAAGAATACTCAATAAGTACATACCAGCAAATGTAGAGCTTTAAACCTCACGGGACGTCTACTATTGAGATTCTGAATTCATCGTCGGCTGGTCAATGAAATTTGGGCTTGAGATAATGTCAAAGTGCACTTGAAATTTGGGAAATGCGGCGGTGTGGACAGGGGCTTTTATAGCGCCTCCATAAGCGAACGTTTAGGGGGCTGCTGCACCATGTGCTGCTAAGAACAACGCGTTGTGTGATACAATAAACCTTCCGAAAAGGGTAATACAACCCAAGAAAAGAACTAAATGATGTAGCCCTATCGGAGCTATCAATTTTATCAAGAGTTCCTTTCTTCATAGCTAATATCAATGTATACAGGCTGCGGGGCCAAGATATTTTACCGATGGGGAGCTACCCCGCCTATAATATATTTCCTCCCACAGCATAAAATACTTCAGCCATGTGGCAGAGATGATCATTTATTTAAGTCTTGCCAGCGCCATGGATTATCACCGTTGCCCAAAGTTTCCAGAACTTTGTCCTGTCCACTCAGAACCATAGATTGTGGACTGGTACACTGTATACTATCTTCCGCTCAGCACTCACGATGGCCTCAATCCTCAATCTCCTATTCATTACCCTGTTGACCTCTTTTGTATCAGCAGCCTGCCCCAGAGATGCCCTCCTCGCCACCACTCAACTCTACCTCACTGCCCAAACAAGCGGCTCCACCACCTCCCTCCCCCTCTCCAGCAACTTCACCTACCGCGAAAACAACAAAGTCAGCACTCTCGCCAAAGGCGTACTCTCCACACCCCTCAAGATCGACCTCAATCGCTCGACGGCAGATACAGAGGCCTGCGCCACTTACACCATGTCGATCTCGTCAACAGGCTCAAAGCCCTACGTGCTCGCCACGCAAATCACGCATGACCCGGCAAATGTGTCTGCTGTGACGATGATCGATACCATCGCCGCTACTACTGGATCATTGTTTTTCGACGCGAAGAAGACGCTGGGGTATATCCAGAAAGAAGACTGGTCGCCTCTGGCAATCGCGAATCAATCGTCGCGGGCTCTACTGAAAGCAGTCGGCGACGCGTATCTAGATATGTGGACGAACGCCACAGCCGCGGATACGATTCCGTGGGGGACGGATTGCGAGCGTGTCGAGGGCTCAAGTCTGACGAAGCCGTGCGGGGCAAGTCTGCCGCATGGTGGGAGTACCAAGCCGAATGGAATGCGCAGGTATGTGATTGATGAGACGGTCGGAAGTGTGGATGTGTTATGTGCGTTTGATAGTTTGGGGGATTATCCGGATAGTCATGAGGTTAGGCTTGTTGGGGGGAAGGTGAAATACGTGCATACCGTGACGGTGTAGGGATAGAAAATTTTGTTCGTCATGAGTGGAATGGAAAAGTCGGAATAGCAAACGAGCTGGTTTGGTGTATGAGTGGTTCAATTACGAGTGTTTCCTTGAAAGTACAAAACAGCGAGAAAACGTAGTACATACTATCCGCCAGTTGAGACCAGTCGCTCCTTCTCCTAAGCCTCAGATTCAATCCTATCATTGTCTCCCAGCTCATATCTATACTCTGGCCTGATCGAAACATCTTCGCCAGGAGAATTCTCAGTCTCAGGCTTCTGTGTCGCGAGTGGGATGTTCTCCGCTGGTATTTTCTTGATTCGATGAGTATAGAGTATGAATACAATCAGAGCAAACAGTACTAAGGCGCCCAATGCGACACCGACACCAATGCCAATTTTTGCGGGAGTTCCGAGACCGTTCGAAGGTTCATTGGCGGAATTTGAGCTTCCAGTAGACGTTATGGAAGGGACATGAGATGCTGTAGAAGTGCCTCTAGTTGTTGCAGAGGTCGACGATGCGGCATTGAACAGATAGCCGTTGACAGGAATGGCGAGAATCATTCCTCCGTCCTTAGAGATAGTCGTACTTGTCGTCATCGGAGCGCTAGGAAATATGTATCTGACATAGTTGATTGATTGACCGACGCTCAATTGTGAGTAGCATTGTCCCCACTTCCACGAGGAAGTGGTCAACAAGTTGGAGTCGAGCGTATAATTCCTCCG
>QYSG01015101.1:0-27450 GCA_003988875.1 Lachnum nothofagi
GGTGAAGTGTGCGGAGTGAAGTGTGAATACCTTCACTAGGGCATATTCACATATTCACACAACCCCATCTCCAGCACACCCCATGACTCATATTGTCCCAGCCATGAACGGCTCCAGATTGAATACCGACTCGCCACGCCAAGCAAATCACGGCTATGTCGCGGGGGCATCTATATAAGTATGTCTTCCCCATCGAAATTTGAGCATTCGTACGTTTGTTTGTTTGTCTACTTACTTGCTTGTTTGCTTGGGCACCATGTATTTCGCTTCGTTCTTGGTCTTTTTGACCATCACTCTCCTGTCCTGTCCTCCTCCTCCAAGTGCGCAATCCAAGAAATCGGCAAAGCAATCCAAGAAATCGGCACAGCAACAGCCACCAAAGGCTTTGACCAGCAAGACACTCGAGTGCAACAACGGCCCGGATACAGCTGGCTTGGTGGAGCTACGATATGGAAATAATGGTATGTATTGCACAGGAATCTTGTACTAAGATCGGAAACTAACACGCCTTTCCAGATTCCCAAGGTTCTTGTGATTTTCCACCATGGTGGGAATTCCCTTCTACGCAACAGGCGCATGTCTCTGCCTTCGACTCAGCCTGCAACAACAGCAATAGCTACGCGGCCTTTCCACAGCTCGTCGCCCTTTTCGAACTCCTACTCGCAGTCCCGCTCATCAGCGTAGTCATAGCCCTGGCGCTGTTGAACCTTCTATACTCAATATACAGGCGTAATTCGATTGCCTACTGGGCGGCGGTTATGTTATGGGGAATGTGGTGGGGGACGTGGTGGGGGGTGGGGGTGGGGGTTTTGGGGAGGGCGTTGGGGTTTGAGGAAAATACGGTGCGGTGGGTTTTAGGAATAGGTGTGAAGGTGGTTTGTGGGATTGTAGGGGCGGGGGCGTTAATCGGGTTTTTTGAGCAATAATGGGAGGGATTCGGCGTTTTTGTGGTTGGTAATGGTTGGTGGTAGATTTAATAAGCAAAGAATTCAATGGATTTGCTATTAGAATTTGGGAAATGCAGACACCTACCTAGGAAATACTCATTAAGACTTCTCAATAATGTCATACTCCGAAATGTTCCAAATAGAGGCCATTTTCACTCCTGCGTGCCACTTGAGGTCAAGGCGTGGTGCAAATACACTACAAAGTGTATATATATACAGAGTGTATATCCACTATAATATATATATATTACCAATATTCACGCATCATAGAAAGTCTATAGACCATCAATCCGAACATTTTAGGGACGTCTAGGATTCTCATTCTATCTTAGCATATTTCCCTCCCACTCCTGAACCTCCTGCATAACCATAGTTTTTGTTCTCACTTCCGAAAACGTACGAGCCAATAAAAGACACCATCCCTGCAGGCCTAAATCGTCACCTCGAAGCCGATTTAGTTCGTCCCAAATTATTTCAGATGCTGGCCCAAATATGTATATAGATATGTGCCATTCCTGCAAGATACAAATTCGCTTTCCTTCAACCCGACAAAGTGAACACAGTATTTCAAAGCTCATTCCAAACTCGTCTAGACTCTCCACAAGACTTCCATCCCGAAAATTCTCCTCGTTGTAGCTCTAGAGCAGTTCCTACGGCACCAAATCACGGCACCGCCTCTCCACAGAGACCCAACCACCTTCATCCGGTCTCTATTTCTCCTAAAATGTTTTGTGGTAATAGAGGTGGAGCAACTTCCTACCTATGTCTTGGTTCGACCTTCCCAATCTAATTCAGCCACAGATCTAGGTGAGCGACTCGGCGCGCTAAATAGGGCTAGAAAGGCTTACGATCGGCGCCGAAACTACGCACTGCCTGTCACGGAGGGTTCTGGCCCAGAAAGTATGGGCTATAGCTCTCAGGCGAAGTTGATAAAGACCCGAGCGATAGAGATCGTTCCAGGAAAGCACTATAACAAATTTGTTCGAATGTCGCACAAAATGGGTCTTGAATTCCTGGTCCTGTAAAGAGGTAGCATTGTCACTCCAGCCTCCCACGGATCGGACAGGAGTTTCAGGTATGACCTTGCTCTCAGAATGTTGTCTCCCCTGTGACTAGATTCTAATGCTCGACTTATTAGGAACTAACCGCTTTATATTCGTATGCTTGTTTTGGTAGTTTGGAAGTAACTGGTAATAGGTTTGCTTGTGGGAGAATCCTCACCAGCAGTGTGAAGAGCAGTCGTGTTGTTTGAGTAGTATTCGGCAGGCATGGCTGTCATCTCCATGTTAGTCTCCGCTGTCGGGCTATTGCCAAACGGCTTATCGAAGGGATAGGGATTGGTAGGCGGCCCTGCAGTAGTGTTGTTGACAGATTCTTGGACAACTTCAGCCGGGACGTTTGTCGCAGTATTGCTTTCAGGTAATAAGCTTTATTATGTCTACTTTTTACATACCCTTATACGATCGTTTTTTATTAGGCCCCGGGAGACCCGACTTGCGTAGGACGTTAGAGGTATCTGCGGACGGAGGAGTGTGCGGAGGCGTAGTTTTGAGAGAATACGTCGTCTTCGTCTTTTTGAAAGATAAGGGGCCAGGACACGAGACATGCCTCTTCTTTTATCTCTACCAGATGTATTTGAACAATAGATATTTTAGTATACTGACTCAAGTTAAATGATTTCTTATAACTTACCTGTATGACCAACACGGAGGGTCAAGTTCCGTGCCAAAAGTCCCTAAGGTTAATATAAGAGTGCCAACACAGAGGTTAGCATATAGACAGGGAACCACAGGCGCAACATGGAGGAATACCAGGCGTAACTCACACTGTATTACCTAGATCAATATACAGACTATTTTGTAGAACCCAAGAATCTAAGAAGGTAGACCCTTGCCTAGCTTTAACTCCCGCTAGTTAACTCTCCTAGTCATACCTCTGCTGATAATAACCTCCCTTACAACCCTCACAAAGTTCACGCTTATGTAGTGGGCCTACTTTCTCGGTGTAGTGCTGCTCCTCCATCCGAACGCCTGCCTACTTATTGAGCCGATATGCGACTCGTTCGACATAAGAGTTCTCGTCAAGTGTCAGGATGCCGAGCCCGTTGCAGGATTTACAGCTTTGGTTGAATATGACGGTGTTGTACCCATACTCGGGATGTCTAGTGGCGGCTTCAGTTCCCGCTTTGTATGGAGCTCGTCGCAGCTTCAAATGGTAAGTGTCGTCACGATTTCTACATACTCGTTTTCTTCGCTTGCATGGTTTCGGGGATCAAGTCTTGCCTGGATCTGAGATATCTTAGGCTGTGTGACTGATGATGCCGCAGCTGGGAAGAGATTTCCCTTAGACATGTCCACCTCATTTCAGAATCAGTTATCCGGAAATCCACGGCGGGGGCAGCCGATCAAAAGCAGAGGCCTCGGGAAGTCGCAAGAGCAAACTACCAAGGGGCGACTCTTTTTCACCATGAGAATCAAAGTGCAGCAACTATCTGCGGCCATGATGGACCCGCCAGCTCTCTGATTCCCGTTAGGTGCGGTCAATGGAAATCCTTGTCGAGCGAGCCAAGAATAAACAGCAACAGTCGTGGGCTATTTTCTTACAAAAGACTGCACAACGGACAAATACGCTTGCTCGTAATTTATCCTGGCGAGCGGAGCGATTCACTCCGCGGAAAGGTTTCTACGTGCTCTTCAGTTAAAGACGCTGGCCCATATAGGAATCTCTGATACGAACGGGGTACAGGTGCTCAACCACTCCACCTGCTGACAGAGGATGGAATCCTGGGTATCCGAGCTTCTCTACACACCGTACTGCTACACTTGCGTCTTCAAGACAAGCCGTTAGCCCTCTGGGTTAATGCGATTTATATCAAGCAGACACAGCCGAGAAAGCGCAACAAATCTCCCTTTTACCCAAGATTTTTCAAAAAGCGGCACGTACGTCGGCGTTCTTCGGCGCTGGTGGGCGAAGTGATAACGCCATAGTAACTCTATTACAAATCAGAGCTAAGGATATATGCGGATCCGCTACAAAAGACTGGCCGAAGGGGCTGCCGGCTGTTCCTTCATCTTGGGCAGAGGGATCTATGCCATTCCTTGGTGATCCAATTTGGACGTGCATAGAACAATTCTTTAACTGCACATGGTTTAGGTGGGTGTGGATAGTTCAAAAGGCTATGGTTGCCCCTACAATCAGTTTTGTGTGTGGGAGATATACCTTCGACTGGAAGGATCTCCACGGCGCGGTTAAGATTTTACAACGCGAACCCCAGATTTCAAATGTAATCTCAGGATCTTATGCTCCACTTATCAAGCTCTCGGAACTTGGAGAATGGGAAGCTAAACATCTCCGTTGGAACCTCTTGACCCTCTTGGAAACCTTCCGATTTGTCTAGCCAACCCTGAAGCGAGATCGCTTCTTCGCCCTACTAGGACTTGCATCTTACGGAAATCAAAAGGAGTTCGAGCCCAATTACTGTTCTGAAACTCCCTCTGAGGACATTGCTTGCAGACTTGGATGCTCTTTTGTTCAATAGGGAAGAGGCATGCAACTACTTTACGGAGCAGAACTAGGTTCGCAGCCCGACCGATTCCCGTCCTGGCTTCCAGACTTGACCATTCCAAAATCCAACAGCCTCGATGACTTTAGCAGTCGGGAGGTCTGGTATAACGCTCAAAGGACACGAAAGAAAGAATTGAATACATGTCCGGAAGCTTACTAATCATGGAAGGCTACCTTGTGGACGAAATCGTGAAAGTCAGTCAATCATCAAATGTCAAGGCGGCCAAGAAACTGCTACAATACTTCCGCGAGATTGACTTGATGGCTGATTCTTTGGACGGAGTTTACCCGCGAGAGCTCCTTGAGACACTGAAATGGAAAGTCCCCGTCGCTGGAGCAGAGCATTCCAAGGTTGTCACCTTGGGGAATCTCAACATTTACGATTCATACATAGCGTTCCGCAAGTGCTTGAGCAAGGATCAGTTTAGGCGCCGGATCAGGGCCACTCGCAACAGCACGAATCGGCGGACTTAAACGTTGTATTTAGTCCTTCAGGCCAGAGGATGACTTGGCGGGAACAGAGCATGGGTTATGTTTCATTGCTCGACGGTAATCTTTAAGGTTAGAAATTTATAATGACCAAAAGGCAGTTTTGTGGTATTGTGCCGGATACTGCCCAGGTTGGGGATCTTATAAGTATATTCAGTGGTGGTGATGTACCTTTCCTGATGCGAAAAAGCCAGCGAAGGAAAGATGTATATCGTCTCGTTGGAACATGTTATGTTCATGGCGCTATATACGGGGAGGCCTTGCATTTTCCAGGGGTAAGCAGAGAGTTGCGGCGGATCCACTAGGCCCGGTAAGTACGTGGAGGGTGTCACGGTATATACATACCATATAATCTTTAAGGCATATGACCAGGGAAAAGCAAAACACGCGCTGGGACTAGTGCATTTTAAGAGGATTATTTGTATTTGGGATTTCGTGCAGACTACTCCTCTTCCTTCCTTAGTTTAGTATCGTCGTAATAGAGGCAGTTCTACCTTTGCTATACCTTCCGTGCTTAGAGCTTCTGCCACTAGCCAAGCAGAAATAAGCCGTCTCGCTGAAAGAGTCATACGTCAGCGAGATCTCTAAGCAAGCAAATCTGCTTTATTGAAGGACGATCATGCGTTGCGGAGTTCAGAAAGTGGCGCAATGCTACGATGTAAATAGGCGACTATTCTTGATATCCGACTTGAAGGAAAGCAGCGGAACGGTCTAGGAGCGACTTAGGGATCACTGGACTTAAACCTGGAAAATGATAGGATGCAAAGTATTCACTTTTCTTTGGTGTCTCCATTTCTTTTTCCGTAAGCATCCGCACCCGTACGCTAGGAGGCGGGTGATGCCCACCAATCAAAGCCCGAGGAAACAACTACCAGTGGTCCCGCCAAGGTACTTCAAAGGTCTTGCTTTAGCATTTGAACAGTCGAAACAATATTTAGTATTAGTAATATGCCAGTCCTTGGCCGAAGGATACAACAATATCCTTAAATCACTGCGTAAAAAATGCATTATTTCGCGGATAGTACACCGCATAATAAAGTAGCCTATTCTATAGAATGCTATATAGCGAAGATTGGTCTATGCTATTTTTATATTTAGTAAAAGTTATTTGAATTACATTTTGCTTATATTTTTGAAGTTTTTTTATTTAATGAAACCTAATAGAATCTACATATATTATTTAAAAGTATAAAGGCATGTTATATCTTTGTTTAATCTTCAAATAAATAATCTAAAATAATATATTTATATTTAATATTATTTGTTTTAATAAGTTATAATTGGTTTTTTCTTTTTTTAAAACTTACTAATATTCAAAAACTCCAATATGAAAATACTATTTTCAAGCTTCCTAGAGTCCTTTGTTCTATATTTTAATTTTAAAAATAAAACATTTTTTTATTTAATAGTAAATATTTACAAAAATTCCGAATTTAAATCCTAGAACTAGAAAAATTTAAGAATAAAAATTTGAACAACCCGCCCAACTAAATTCAAAAAAGTTTAATTTTCTAATTTTCGTATAACTATTATATAAAATATCAAAATTTGTTATAATGTTTTGTATTTAGTATATTAATTAATTTATTGTTTAGGCTTTTAATAGATATTATTGAAATAAAAACATTTTCTATATTTATAAAAGATTTAGTTGATTTTTGTAAATAAAGAATAATATATATTTCATTTATAGAGAAAATATGTTACTAAGAGTCTTATTATTTGCATTATATTCTATTTATTTGATACTCTAAATCTTAGAACGCTTTTTCTATATAGATACTTGTTTATATATTTCTTTTATTAATGTATTTACAAAATTGTATATAAGAATCGATAAATAGGGAATTATAATTCTAAATATTATAATTAATTTCTAAAAAAGCTAAATTTTTAATAATAAGATTCTATAAATATAAAAACAAAAGCTAACTAGTATTTTGTCTTATAAGAAATTGACACAATTAAATAATATTATATCAATTATATATTAGTATCTAATATGATTACTTTTTAGATTCTTATTCCTAAAGTTAGATTTTTAAATATATTATAGACAAATTTAATTATTTTGATATTTTGCATTTAATCGGGGAATTTATAAAACAATTCTAATTTATATTATTACCAATAGCCCATATAATTACTTATTAAATAAACAGAAGTCATTTCTTTTATAGTTATTTATATAAATAATGTTTTTTAATTAAATTTTACAATATTATTCAAAATGGCTTATAAGGGCCTTAATATTTATAATTATGCAATAAAATTAACATTAATGGCTAGTTTGGTTTTTATTATATTAAATATATAATCATTAATTTTAATATAATATATTGCTTTTACTATAATAACATTTAATATAATTATTATATTTCTTGGAAAGTAAAATATATTTAAATAAAAAAGCTTTTTTATAATAAACATTTTATTAATTAATTATAATATTGCAAAATTATTTCTGTAATCATTATTGTTAATAATAAAAACTTTAGGCGATTATTATAAATAAATCCGAATATTTTAATAAGTAAATAAAGAATTATTTGAATTTGTATTAGTATAAATATATATATCTTTTTGGTTAATTTCCATTATAAAAAATCTTAATAATACAATTAATAACTTTTAAAGAAATAGTTTAAATTAAAATTAAATTAAAATTAAATTATAATCTTATTTTATAAATTTCAAAAAAATCAATAAAAACTATTCATTTAATAGTAAAATCACAAAGGAAATAATATTTTGAAATTTAAAAATAATATAAATACCTAATTATAATTTTTTATTCTATAATTTTATAAATATTAATAAGTTTGCCGTTATTATTTTTTTACTAATTTTAAACGCAAATACTACTTTTGAATACTTTTTTAAAGCCTTACTAGTATTATATAAATAAAATTCTGATTTTTTTAATTCTATTAGTTATTAGATAACAAAATTAAATCTAATATTATTTTTGGTTTTTATTCTAAAGTTTCAATAAAAATATATAAGAAATATAAGAAATATATTTAAAAAATCAATAGTCAAAACGAATAAACTTATTTATACTTTTGATAATTTTAAATCATAAGTTAAAAGCTTTTTAATTAATTATAATTATTATATATATTTTATTAATAAAAAAAACTTGGTTTTTTAACTTTTTTTTTAATTATTTTTAATTATTTATTAATAAATCAAAAAAGTAGTCGTTAACTTATAGCGTATCTTATTTAATGTTTTTATTTGTTTTTCTTGGAATTAATATTGCTAAAGTTTTTATTGGCTTTTGTTAATAAAAATGAACTTTCCCTAAATAAGAACTTGATTTTTTTCATAATAATAATAATTTTTTATTAAATTTCTTTAAATAATATATTAAATAATAAAGTTTTTTTAAATTATTAAATTGAATTTAAAAATTATTATTTAGGTTATATTTATTCCTTTTCTAAGTAACAAGATTATTATTAATTATATTTAAATAAATAGTTTTGAATTTTATTCAAAAAAATATTGCCGGTTTTATTTTCGGTTTTATATTCATTTTAAATTTAGTAAAATTTTAGATTAAAAAATGCATAATAGTTAGTTTTCAGATTATTAATAGGCTAATAATATCTTTGATTGGCCCAAGAATGCTTTTTTATTTTATTAAACCAATAGTAATAAAAATAGAAATACCAAGGAAAACTTTTAAATATAAAATTATATTTATTAACACTATATATTTATCATCTACTTCTGTGGCGGCTATATGTCAGGAATGTTTGGGTAAATGTAAGTTAACCTATAAACTAAAAGCCAAAAGGGCATATATAGCCCTAGTTGACTAAGTACACGTGACCTCTCCTGCGGGGAGGAATGGTTTCCTAACACTATATAATAATGTTTATATATAAAAGGGGCCATTATTATAAAGCCTCTAGCACTAATAGTAAAAGTAGAATATGCTTTAAACCTAACGTATGCCAATAATGCCTAATATATGCCGAATTACCTAAGCCGCTAGATTTGTAGATAAATCCTTTAATATTTATAAAAATTAATCAAAAAAATAAAATCTTATATTAATATTTATTAATAATAAAAAAGTTCAAATAAAAAAATTAAAGGCTAGCCGGCATTTTCTTAAAGAACCGGCGTAGCCAAGTAATACTATATTAGTTATATATTAGCGCTTAATATTTTATTTTATAATTAATATTTTAAAAAACTAAAATCTTTTATATATTTTATTTTATTTTTTAATTTTTTAATAAAAGTTGTTATGCGGGGTAATGGCAAGCCTAGTATAAGGTTTTTTTATTTTTTTATTTAATATTATTTAATATTATTATTAATAAAAAACGCTTTACTGGCCCTCCGGGGGCCATTGCATAGGGCTTATAAATGGTATATGTAAATTATTATTATCATTATTATCATTAATTATAATTTAAAAGGATTATAATTTAAAAGGATTATAGTAGCTATAGTAGCTATAGCAATTGTAATAGCTATAGTGGCTAAATATTATGGTGGTGCAGTAGTGCAGTGGCGCAGTGACGCAGTGGTATAATAGCTAAAGTAATATATATAGGCCAAAGCTATCCCGGCTATTTTATTAAAATTTAGTTTATTGTTTTAAAAAATTATATTAAGTTTAATACTAAAACTATAATAATTTTAAAAATAATTTTAAAATATAATAACTTAAGGCTATAAACTAGTATTTTTTTATATAATTTATTTTTAAATAATTAAAAATATTAAAATAAGACCAGGGGAAAAGCCATTAGTATAAGTTTTAAAACTATTTTGCTAATTTAACTAATTAAAGTTCTTTGCTTAATGGCAATATCATTTATATTAGTTTATTTAGCAAAAAAGCAGATACTTTTTTAATTTTTTATACTATTAATTAATATTAAACCTCCCTAATGCCCGCTGCACTAGGCAATTAAAATTCCTTAATTTTAAAAGAACGCTTAGAGTTTAATTTTCTTTACTTGCAAGTTTAGTAAAAATTAATATTATAATTAAATATTAAACAAAATTATAGATACAACTTTGGTATTAGACTATATCCTACAAATCTTGGGAGATTTATAAGAAAATTTTTGCTTAAAAAAGAATTTATAGTACAAGTGCAAATACAAAAAAGAGAATTGCGCCTAAATGCGGCGGCATATTATATACAAGCAAAAGTCGCTCGCTTAAAAAAGGGGGCGGGGTAAACTAAGCCTGCCGAGATCAAGGGGCCGAGGCCAGGGCGCTGTGGGCAAGCTATAAGCCCCAAGACCCAAAAAGTCCTATGGACATGACCATGGGCAACGACGGGCTCGAAAGCAGAAGCTTTCATGCCAAAAGGTGTCCTATAATCATCGAGTCGGTCAGTAGTATAGTATAGCATAACATTGGTCCTGGTCCAAACACGCGCATGCAGGCTTCCGGACCTGCAAACGCTTTTTATCTGGCAACGAACGGGCGTGACTTGTGATAAATGTCCCTCTTGCCACTTGCCTCCTGCTTTCTACCTCCAAGCTCCAAGTTCGGATTTCAAGAGCCAAATCCTGCCATCTTCAGCCTCCACCCCTCGTTCTCGTCCCCCCACCGCCCAAACGCCATGGCAGCTCCCGACAACTCCACCAACAAAAACAGCAACGACGACATCGTAATGCTGTCGGTGTCCCCTACCGCGCCGTAGAGGTTTGAACGCGGTGAAGAATGCGTAATCTGCTTCCGCGAAATGCATCAGATGCCCCATATCCTGTCATGCAGTACGTATCGCCTTAACCATCCTCTTCCGTTTGGCTTTCTCAGCCACCGCCACTACCGCCGCCTTCTCCTCCTTCATGCTGACTCGGCTCCTTCTCCCCGCCTAGGCCACTACCTCTGCGAAAGCTGCTACCTCGAGCTCGCCCGCCGCCTCCCCGCGCTCCCCCGCTCCGCGATCTCATGCCCGATGTGCCGCGCGCACGCCACCTTGGAAAGCTCCGGCCACTTGCTCGAAATCTCCTCCTTCAAGGCACCAACGCCAACGCCAACGTCCAAGAAAGCCAGCGCCCTGCCCATCCCCAAGAACAACAAAAAGAAGAGCAGGAGCAAGAACAAGGTGGCCAAAAACAAGAAACCCCGCGCCGCGAGCCCTACCTTCCAGTTCAAGTCGATCCTGGCCTCGCGCCGCACCGCAGCGCAGGCCGAGTACCTGATCGACTGGGCGGGCGCCGATCCCGAGACAGGACGGGCATATGAGCCGACTTGGGTAAGGGGTCCTTCTGTCCGGAGGAGACGTAGCTACGGTACTGATGTCTGCTAGGAGCCCGCGGAGAACATTGTTGACGGTGTGACCCCCGAGTTTGAGGGCATGGCGGCTGCGCAGGGGAGTATGCGGGCTGTTGTTGTCATTGATACTTGATTGATGGATGGATGGGGGCTGGGAGGGGAGTTTTGATTGGAAGGAAAAGACTGGCGTTATGGCATTTGCGGTAAGGACTAGCAGGCAAAGCAAATATTTTAGGAAAAGTTAAATATATTCTTATTTTAGTAAATTAGAGTTTTTTCTTTTTGCTTTTTCTCGCAGTTTCTACAAATAAATATTTTATTCTATAGTAATAACAAAATGCTTTTCCTTTTATATTATATTGCTAATGTTTTGCGAAATAATACATAAATTTAGCTTTTTCGGTATAGATAAATTATAATATTAATTAATCTATAGAAGAGGGCTGCGTTATCTATACTATTATATTACTTATATTAATCAATATTTAATCACATAATAATTTATAATAATAAAAAAGTTCTAAGTAAAATTAAAACCAGAGTAAGATTAAAACTGGGTTTCGGTTAAAGGGCAATTACTATTGGTGGTTACAGTAGCTTAACTCGCTTATCGAAACGCTATCCGTCCCGGTTTATACTTACCTAAGCCTCCCTGTCTTAATAATAGGCCGTGCGCCAAGCATTATGGTGATCAGGTGATTTCTTCTACAGTACGCGTCGCCAAAAAAAAGACGCGACAGCATCCCGCGCGAGCTTTTCTCTCCCCCTCTCCATTTCCCCTTCTCCCTCCCCCCAACCGCCACCTTCCTTGACGCCCCCGCAAATCTTCAAGGACATTATGCCGCGGCGCAGCAGCATGCCTACATATTCCAAACGTCAAGTTCCACACCCGCCAGCCGCCGCCCCCTCGTACCAACACCAACGCCAACACCGACACCAATACCAATACCAATACCAACACCAATRGCGTYGTGGGARCAGGAGGAGCWGGAGRAGGRGCWGGAGGAGCAGGCACGAGCAATCAAGACCCGGACGCGCACTCGGTATCTCTCTCTCTCTTTCTGCCAACTGTCGTTCGTGCTGCGGGCGATGGGAAAGGCTGCTGATACGGAGCCCGTTTGCTCTAGGTCGTTGCCATTGACTGTGGATCTACGTACTCGTCGATGGTCTTGCAGGCGCAGCATGGCGACAACACCAAGGAGACCATCGTGAAGAACTACCCAGGCGCGCCAGCGTGGGTCCTTGGGTCGCGGGGCAACGAGCTCCCCGARGTCCCTTCCCTCCTCGCAGTCTCGCGCCAACCCGACGGACAGCTCATCTTCGCGACGGGATACGAGGCCCTCGATTCAACAGGCTTTGTCTTTCCCAACCTGAAGTATGTCGCTGGCTTCRGCCCCACAGACAATATCCCCTCCGAYGACCCTCTCTTGCGCGGCTTCGTAGCGGCGCTCRAGGCGATGAACACGGCATACGCTACTAGCCTRACCCKACAAGATCTGCTGGACCGCCTGATGGGAGGCTTTTATCACTATCTGCGATCCTTCTGTGCCTCGCATGGGCAGGCGCTCCCCARGTCGACAATTGCAACCCACCCYGTTCACTGGTCGGCCACGGCCATCCTCCGATACCGAGGGAGCCTCAAACAAGCCGGCTTCCCTGACATCGAAGTCGTCAATGAAGCCGAGGCGGCGGCCGACGCGGTCATCGCCGCCATGGACCCGGAATGGTTTCCCAAACGCGCGGCTGTTCTTGATCTCGGCGGCATGTCCCACGTAAGTGCTTGTTCGTCGGGACTGGCGATTATATTTACTATGGGCTGACAAGGAAAGGATATCGCCGGSTATCATGTTTACGAGGTTGGCGGCGTTATTGTRAAAGAAGAGCTCTTCCCGTGCGTTGGTGAGTTGCTCTGGGCTTGGAGCCGCGTCGATACACTAACCGACATGCAATAGGGCATATYGGAGGCATGGGAGTTGTCGATGCGCTAGCTTCGAAGACCATTATAGACGTCATCAAAAAGAAYCCAGAGAAATATGGAGCGGTGAGCAGAGCAGCAGACTATATGTTGCACTTCAGAAACCAGAGAATGCGCTATAGTCGCAATGGCGGGGATTTGGTCTTTGGYCAACCAGAAATCGGATTCTCGGGGTAAGTTTTCTCATCTGATTATRTTGTTGCTTTTTTTAATGCAATAAAGGGACTTAATGGAACAGCTGTTTGTGAGAGGTCTCCAACCGATATTAAGCACACTYGCCAAGTTGCAGAAGAGTCTTGASGAGAACAAAATCGAAGAGGTCTTTTTGGTGGGCGGAACTTCCTACGATGAAAAATGGTTCGGCCCGGCGCTCCAAGAGGCCATACAGCAGAAGATCCGGCGGTGCACTGTGGCACAAAGGTATGATGGCTTTCCTGTCGAGGCTGTGCAGAATGATCTTAACTGGCTCCAGTGTTCTGGTTTCTACGGGCGCGTTGTATTCCGGTAACCGCGCTCGCTTCAGCGACGGCCCAGACGCTCCTCTCTGGATCGGCCATCTGGTCTCCTATGATGCMCGCCATGAGTTCACAGAGGAGGCCGAGTGGGGCCGAGCGGTCGGACCCTTCGAGAGTGTCGAGGTGGTTGARCTGATCAAGTCAAAGGTACGTAAGCCCCGAAGACACACCACTGGTACGCAATGGCCCACCGGCTGACGGCGGTAGTCGGAGCATCTGCAAGCCTGTGAAAAAGACGCGCCGGTCCATTTCCTGAAGATCGAYACCAGGACCAACGAYGGCGACCACGGCGATCTCGCCACGRTCCTCACACARACCGACGTCCGCATYTTCGCGAGTAGCARAGACGAGTTCCCCATYGTCAGCCACCCCAACTACTACGACGCCGCGCCGCGCAAGTACTTCGAGCTGGAGCTCGAGCCGCGCTCCATCTTCTCCCCGGCCGACGTCGACGACATCACGCGGCGCTTCGAGGCCAGCCAGCACCAGCGCGTCCAGTACTACTACGCCATCAAGTTCTGGCATGACGGCATTGGCCTGCAGCTGTGCATTGGGTGGCGCGTGGATCTRAAGAGGAACAAGTGGGGCATCAAGTGGAAGCCGGCTGCGCGCGTGAGGTTCCTCGTGACTCGCGAGGCCGAGGCCGCGGAGGATGAGGATGTGGAGATGGGCGAGGGCTCCGGGGAGAGGGATGCCTAGGCCCATTTGGTGTTTCTGTTGCATTGCTCATGGTGCTAGGGAGTTGGGCGCTCGGCGTGGTTCTGGACGCTGGATGAGCGCGCATACCCAAAATTCTGCTTGCTTTTTGTTTTATTATTTACATGCAGCGGAACCAGCAGCCGGTGGGATGGGGTGGGGCGTGACGGAACAAAAAAAAAGGAGTTTTCTGATAATATTTCAGTTGCCAGCTAGTATGCCTTATCAATCCAAATATCCTTCCTTCTTTCTACCTGCACTCATTGCAGTCCACATTTTCTCCTGGAGCCGTAAAGCATACGGCTCATACAAATCAACTATACTTTCATTATTTATCATTGCGTCTTCACTTACTCCCTAAAAGCGCATCCCATTCCAACTCTTCCTGGCCCAAGCCCGTCCTCCCTTTCCTCCCCCGCAAATCCATCACCAGCAGCAAAATCCCCAACCACCGCAGTCGGCAATCTCCGTCTCCCGTCGCGGCTCGCTGTTGAATAACCTTATTTCTACTTGGGAAAAACCCCGCAGAGGAGGTAGGCGCGAAAGAAGGGAGAAAGAAACGGACGAAGATAGGTATGGGTATAGGTATGGTGAATGAGTGGTATTGGGAATGGAAAGAGGAAAAGGAAAAGAAGAGGGTGGTAGATAGGCACGGAGAAGAAAGAGAGAAGCAGCAGCGTAGGGTAGGGCTTGGCGCAGTAAATATAGTTATGCCTGCTGTCGTCGCCATGTGGACTGTTCCTGGGACCGGGCACATAGAGCAGCATTATTCGTGCGGCATTATTTGGACAAAGGACTAAGACTAGGACAAGGATTAGGGCCAAAACCAATATCTGTGCTGCTGTTGCGATGTCGTGGCCGTGGCCGTGGTTCTAGGAAGCCTAGGGATTCTTGGTCTTGGTCTTGGGCCTCTTCTTCCGCATCCTACGATCTTTAGCCACGATCTTTGTACTCCTTCTATGTGTGCTTGCCTTGTATTCTTGTTCCTATTGCCTGTGTGTATAGGGTAAGGTGTCGACGCTGGACGCTGGACGAAGGGGGGGATGACGATGTAGGGGGGAGAAGCATGGAGAAAGGGGAGGGGGAGGGAGAGCGGGGTGAGAAAGGGGAGGGGGAGGGAGGGAGGGAGGTGGGTGAGTGTGATGTATCGCTGTCGTTCGTGTTATTGTTATCGTGTTGTTGCGTGATCGCGGTGGTTATTTTGCGTGGAAAGCGTTGGCGGATAAGCTTAAGTTAGAGAGGGGTTTGAAGATGCATAAGGGTGGTGAGGGTGGTGAGGGTGGTGAGAGTAATAAGGAATGTAACTGCCGTATCTAGATTTAGATGTTGTAGTGCTGTGGTATTGCAGTATTGTGGTATTATCGTATTGTAGCATTGTAATATTATAGTGTTAAAGAGTCGTGGTGTTGTGGTATTGTAATATTAAGGAGTTAAGGCGGGGCTAAAGGCAAGGCTGCGTTAGCTAAACTACCGCGGGCCTTTTCCTATCCCTCCCCATCCTCTCCTCTCCTCTTCCCCCTTGATTTCCTTTTTCTTTGGTCTACGGAGATTGCGGTCAAAAGTCTTTCGCAATAGTAATGTAGATTTGTTCTAGAGTATTAAAGCGCTATATTTATAGGCTTTTAATTACTAAAATGCCTTTTCCTAGTGCCTAAAAACTCCTATAACCAAATAGTTATTATTTAATAAAAAATTAAAATTAATTTAAAAAACTAAAATTTTATAAAATTTTATATTATTTTAAAGTTTTAGGTTTATTAATATTAAAAATTCTTAAAGTTTGTTATTATAATAACTAAAAGACTTTAAATCGTAATTTTAGGATTAGTAAAGTAAAACGTTAGATTATAGTAGATTTGGTGTTGATAGGGTATCTTTTTAGGGTATTAGAGCCCTATAGTCTTAATTTAACCCCTATTGCGAGAGACTTTTAACCGCAATAGTAATATAGATCTGTTCTAGGGTGTTAAAGCGCTATATTTATAGGCTTTTAACCACTAAAATGCTCTTTTCTAGTGCCTAAAGGCCCCTATAACCGGATAGCCATTGTCTAACAAAAGACTAAAACTAATTTAAAAAACTAAAGTTTTATAATACCTTATATTACTTTAAAACTTTAAGCTTATTGGCGCTAAAAGCCCCTAAAACTTATTATTATAATAATTAAAAAACTTTAAATTATAATTTTAGGGTTAGTAAAATAAAATATTAAATTATAATAGATTTGGCGCTAATAAAGTATTTTTTTAGGGTATTAGAATCCTATAGCCTTAATTTAACCCCTATTGCAAAAGACTTTTGACCGTAATCTCCGTAAATGCTTCTATACTATACTTATAACTTGCTGGCAGGTACCAAGTATATGAACAAGACCTCGAGAACTCTTATTTTCGTTATTCAAACTAAAACTACTAGTGTGTGCATCATCTTCATCTCGGCTAGTCCATAAAAGGCAATTCTTCACGTTGCTTCACCCTCGCCCCCGCCTCTGTCTTTGTTCGATGGGCATGCCCATATGCATTCAGACTCCAGAATCTAGAATCTAGCTTTACTACGAAATCACAGTATCTTCCTTATCCCCATCCTTATCATTCCCTTTGCCTGCCCTCGCCCTCACCCTCGCTCGCGTTCGCAAACCAGATTCTTAGCCGACCGTTAAGCAACCCCCAAACCTGCACGCAACCCCCCCTACACAAATCGCCACCGCATATATATTCGTTGCATTGCAATACCTCCTCTTCCGCCCAGGTCAGCTCCCATATATAAAACCATTTATCCTGCAAAGCGGGCGTCTGCTCAACCTTATACACCTTGCTCCACCCCCGTGCCTCCGACGCGATTCTCATCAGACTGTGGAAGAACGCTCTAATTTCTGTCGGCTTAACTTTAGGGTCTAGGGTCAATAGTTGGAAACCTTATTCTATTCATTAATCCGATTGTTTCATTTGAAATGGGGTTCTTTGGATTCGAGGACGCGGATACGCTCCGTGGCGCGGTCGAGGCTGCGCTAGAGCCGTCGGTCGCTTGGCCTTGAGCCGCTAGGATCTCCGATACTTGTTTCGCGTCTTCAGCTGCTTGGCTGAGCTGTGTTTGGCGTAAAATTAGGCAAGGGGAAAGAAAGCAAAAGGGAAAGAAAATTAGAATACACTCACCAGATTGTTAGCATTTGCTGTGCTATTCCGAAACTCTTCGAAGGTCCGCTTGAGACTCGACATTATGGCTGCGAGATACGGAATTGAATTAGCGGGCGCGGAGAAACGCACATGATGAGGTGCTGGCGAAGCTGCTGGTGGGTATGGGTATAGGTGTTGTTAAATCCCAGTCGGTATGTATGGTGTAAGTGCGCTGGGCAAGGGAAAGAGCTGGTTGGTCTTGCAGGAAGCTGGAAGCTGGAAGCTGGCTGACGATTGCTGTAATTGTAGTCGGAGGGGAAGCTGTCTGTCCTTCTTTTTCTGCCATAGTTTCCGCCTGCAGCTTTCGCCAGCACCCAGCACCAGCTTTCCAGCGTATGCACCAGCCAGCCAGTTTCCCAGCCGTGTGCACCAGCCAACTTGGCCTGCAAGACAGCTCCCTACTACTCGACAGCCTATATTACATTTGCATATTCGCATCTATATCTGCATACGCACCCGCATCCACACCCGCAACAGCGACTACGCTCGACAGCCACCACATCCATCTGCCATAAGCTCGTGGGCCTTTTGACTCTTGACTTCTGTACTACTTTTTTTCTACCCTGGCACCTATAGCAACTATTTTGCCGTAGAAATAGCATTATGCCTACTTAGTCCGAAGATAAGTTTGTCAAATAACTGCCATTGGAGCATACGGACGTCCCGACGATCCGCACTGCCGCATTTGCCTAATTCGAGGCACATCTCGCAAAGATCCTAGGCATCTCCTTTGCGAAGAACCACGGCAAACCAAAGCTTAACATTGCTTTGGACTAACTGTTCGATATATGCGCTCTTCTTCGTTCGTTGTCCGACATCCACAAGCTTGCCGCGCGGCTGATGCTATGTTTTCTAGCTTTGCAATGGAAAGACGACCGGAAGAAGCAGTAGAACAAACATACCGAGAAGGGTCCAGAAGCTGTAGATGGCACTGAGCTCCAGCAAATAGAGAAGAAGTGTGGGGTGGGGTCAGATGCGCGTGCTAAGAGACCATTTCTTTATTTGCATAGTGGCATTAGTGCAAGAACTAGCAATGGTCGGTTTTTGACCCGCCCTTTTGTTTTTCTTTTGTATTTAATCTTTGTTGTATTTATATTAATATATTTCTGCTGCTAGAAGCAGTTGCCTAAGATTTAGCTGCAGAAGCCGATAACAATGGTTCGAATTTATGAATTAGTCCGTCGACTTCATCGCTTTGATTAGAAAAACCAATTCTTATGAATTAGCTTAATAAATAAATTCCAAAGTTATTAAAAAACATAAATATATTTTTAGTTTTTCCAAATACCGCTATTCCAAAGCCTTATATGCCAATGTTTTTTAGAGTAGGCTTTTTTACTGCCTCTGCTCCAAACCCCATTGATTTTCTATAATATAACCAAATGGCAATAAGGTCGCGTTGGCTTTTTGGGCCTGATCAACGGCCTAACTTTAATAGTTTTTTTGCAAAGCCCCTCCGGGAAGCCTCAAACATAGCCAATCAATAGAAATAATTTAATTTAATTTAATTTAATTCTAAAAATAATATATTTTATTTTATTTAAGCTTTATAATATATAATTTAAGCCATATAATATATAACTTAAAGCTATATATATATATATAGCTTAAGTTTATATATATATATGGTTTAAATCCGCATATAGTTTATTAAAAAATTAAAGCTATTTGTAATATATATATATATTTTAAACCAATTATATGTTTGATTATATAAGCAATTCATTTGATTATATAATATATATTAAAAATAATGATTTTTAAATATAATTAATTATACTTAAATTTAAAAAAACTTAAATTTAACTTAAATTTAAAATAGCTAAACTTAATTTAACTTAAATTTAAATTTAAGTATATTTAATTATAATTAATTATATTGAGTATTTTTGGTCACACTGCGGCCAATACAGTAATTAGAAAAATAAACGGCGATATATTAAAGCAAGAAACTCTATACCGCCGAAACCAAGTTAAGTCCAAGAAGTATTTTAGATAGGGCGACTATTGAAGCGGTGAATAACGCGAAACGTTCCGAAAGAAGGATATGGTAACTGATACTGGTAGGGGGCAAGGGGAAGGGAGATATTATAAACGCATGCATGCCGTGCTTTGTCGATTAGTATAGTTTCTATATTTTAAGCTTATTAATTGCATGTGGCTTTGGAGACCCTAGACTTTCTTCTTAGGATTTTCGACAGCTTATATATCGATTAATATAATTTTGATTTTAATTCCTTGTATTTTTATGGTCATTTGTAGCCAATATTGCAGCTTATTTCTTCTTTTTTGTAAATGCAAGCTATTAACTTTTCGCCTTTATTTTAATTGTAGGCTTTAAATAACCCGGACTTTTTTGATATCTTATATTTAAAATAAATACTGGTTTTTTTGGATTGGAGTTTATAAGTTTTGCATTATATTATTAATACTATAAGTAGAAGTTATAATAATTGTTTATTTATTTGTTTACTTCTAAAGAGGCGAGCGCACGGGCTACTTTATATATCCTACACCTTTTAATAGCCCCTTTTTTAAGCGAGTTCATTGCCAGTCCTAGTATAAATCTTTATAATACTCGAGAAAAACATGCACAGAGCTCGTGATTGCATAGGTGACGTCGTAGATCTAATTTTAAAGCCCAGCTCCGAGAGTTGCATCTAGCGTGGCTTGCTGTCCCGGCGGATAGCCTCTGCTAATTGGAAAAAGTGCTCGATCTAAGAAAGCTCGCTTTTATAATCCTTAATATTCTATAAATAGATTATATGTAAGTTCAATGCCCCTCATCCAATGCTAGCATCGATCTAATAGAAAAAAAAGCCAACAGCGGTGCACATGGGCTTTTCTACTTAGAGAATACAACGCCTTTCCACCAACGCCTAACCTCGAACGCCTTAACAAATATAGCGCATATAATTTAAGCACTAACCGCCTTCTTCTCATTAACAGCAGTAGGTCTTTCTTCCAACCCTTCATAAACCATCATTGACGCCTTCTGGTTTTACTTCTACTCCTACAACCTCTGAACAACTATACCTCAAATCAGAGCTATTACCGCTGCCGCAGAGATTCTCCAGTGTAACCAAAACTTATTTAGTTATTTAATTTAAATTAAATAAATAAAGTTAATTAAATTTGATTTTAAGTAAAGGAGTTTGTAAAATAAATAAAAATAACAACTATTTTAATAATTAATTTAAATTAAGTAAATTAAGTAAAATTCCAAATTTTTATTTAAGATTTTTAAAAAATAAATAAAAATAAATACAAATATAAAAAAAGCCAAATTTTTTTTTATTTTTAAAATATAAAAAAGAAAATCTAAATATAAAAAATTTAAACAAAAATCTAAACAAAAAAACAAATTAAATAACAAATTATAAATTCCTTTTTTTTAATTCAGGCAATTCTTCTATAAAACTATCTTTTTCCTTTAGTATACCCCAACTTTTAAGGTATAAAATCTTTTCAAAAATAGATTTAGCTAATTTATTTCTTTGTTTAGAAATAATAAAAGCTCTCTGGGAGAAAAACCTCTCGGAAAAAGCCAAAGTAGCTTGAATTTGGAGGTATTTTCAAACTACTACAAATAATATACGGTATTTATCTGCATTAGTTTTCCACCAATTAAAAAAACGGACCTAAATAATAAATTAATAAATTATTAGATTAATTAAATTAATAAAAATAAGAAAATGATTAAATAATAAATAAATAAAAAAGCTTATATTTTGAGTACTTCTTTTTTCTTCTATATATTCAGTTAATTCGTCAATTGCTTTGTCCTCATTATTATTTAGATATATATCAAGGTTATTATTTTGATTATTATTTAAATTCATAGCCCTAGCTTCTTGGGTAGGGGGTAAACCAAGTATATAATCCCTTTTATAACTAATATCTGGTTAGTACTTTGTTTTATATTAAAATTATAATAATAAAAAACGTACCTTTGATAATCCTTATATAATTTGTTATAGACATTCGATGCCTGGCCTGTAGATAGACCAATTTGGGTTAGACCGTCTTGTCTAATTTGAGGCTCAAGGATTAAAAAAAGAAATAAAACTTTATTTTTTTTATTAATTACCCTTATTTTGGGATAATATTTGCGGAGCTTAGCAATACCTTTATTAATAGTATTTATAAAAACATAATGCTAATATAAAATGTTATTAATATATTTTTATAATATAGAAATAGCCTTTAGTACTATAGAATACCCTGGAAAAACTTATATTTAATTTATTTTTTACTAATTTAAACCGGCTATAAATAGCATATAACTCAGGAATTAAATAATAAATCATTAGGTATTTTTTGGTTTGGAGTTTTGTAGTAGTTTTAACAAAGATTTAAAGGATTTTTAATACTTTTGATAAATATTTAAGATTATTAGCGGATAATATTAAATTATTTTGTTTAAAAACCTTTGATTTTGAATTAGAAATAATATTTCGAATAATAGGCCAAAGATTTAAAAAGTTTTTAAGCATATTAGTTATAAAGGATCATTTAGTTTTTTAATTTAAAAAATTTATTAGCAAATATAAATTTTAAAAAATTATATAAATCCTTATCTAATTGAGGAAGTATAGGCTTTACAAAGCCAAGAGCATTGATTTGAGCCTTTAATAAGCGAGTATTTTTTTGAGAATACTTAATAGTAGTAATAATCTTATGGATTTTTTTTTATAAAGAATAATCTATAAAAAATATTAATAAATTATTTAAAAATTAATATAATAATAAACTTATTATTAGTATTTTTATCTTTATTATTTTCGGCATTATAAATATTATTATTATTATATAAATTATATTTGTTTTTAATAATAGCTTTTAAAATATTTTGAATTGTAAGGTTAAGTATGTAAGTAATATATGCCATATTCCCCTGAAATCTAATAGTTTCGTAGTTATAATAATTACTAAAACTATTTATAAGGGTGTTATTTGCCGAAGTATTGTCCCTTATAATATTATTTTTAATTAGTTTATTATATAAATAAAAAATAATAAAGTAATATTAATTTTATAATATTATATTTAATATTAAATTCTTTTAAAAACTTTAAAAGAACCTTGTTTATATAGTGCCCAAAGTGCTTATCTTTGAGATTTCGCATATTTAATAAATAGGTTTTAAGTTTAAACTTTCTATTAATAAAATGCCTATTATAAATTAATATATATTTAAAATTATATATATATAATTTATTTATATAATAACTTCTAGGTATACTTGTTGATTTATAGCCGTTCAGGCATTTAAAATAAGTGAAAAAGCACTATTAGAGAGTATATTCTTTTTTAGTTTTTGCTTAATCATTTCTTTTTTATTGTTGAAGAGAGAGTTTATATTATTAGTAAGTAATTAAAGATATATTGCTATTATATTCCTATATATATAATATTAGTTTATTGTATGCTATTTTTAGATATTATTTAATTTATTTTTTAAGGTAGAAAAGGATATTCTTAAAAGATTGAGAAATGATAGCCCAAAAGGATATATTATTCGATATAATAAAATGCAATATTAATTTAATAAAAAATATTGCTTTAAAGACCGGTTCGGGAGTATATTGGCGCTTTTTTCCCTTTTGGGAACTAAAAGACTCTGAAATAGTTGGCTGGCTTAAGCTTGCTTCGGTATCTAATAAATCTAAATAAAAAATTAATATATAATTCATTTTAAAAAATTATAAATAAAATAAATAAAAATATCTGCAATTCTGTAAAGAATTTTATTAAAAGGGAATGTTTTGTAAGCATTTCGATAATAAAAATAATAGTTGCTAATAGGTTTATAGGTTTTTTATTTATAAAAAACTTTTCTAAAAAAATTATATTAATATTTATATTAATTTATTAAAAAGAAAAATTTATTTGTAATTTTAATAAAAATATTTAATTATATAATATTAATAATCCTTAAAATTTGAATTAAAATTATTAAACTTTTTTTTAAATAATTCCTTAGAAAAGCATAAAGGTTATTTATTTAGAGGCTTTAGCTTATAATCGGCTAAATTTTCAAATAAATTAAATTACTTATAAAAAAATCTAAGCATTTTGAAAAAATTTGTTATGCAAAAAGTTTTTAATAGGAATAATAATTGATTTAATATAAATTTATATTAAATTAAAAAAAATTTTTTTTCAAAGAAATTATATTTCTTTTTATAAAAGAAACTTCAATTGCAAGATTTGGTATATTTCCAAACATTAAAAATCATTTTCAAATATAAAAGTTTAATTTTTAATTTATGTTTGATTTATAATTATTTTATTTATAATATTATAATTTTTAATAAAAATACTTTAAAATTAAAAATGACTTATTGAAGTAGTAATAAAGTTGGCGCTTAGCCCAAAATAGCTAAAAGTCGGGGTGGCCGAACCTAGTTCCGGCGGCTCTATAACCTTAATTTGACGTAATAGCTATTTTTGGTGCAGCCGCTTTTGAAATATTAAAGTCCGAATTATATAACTTATTTACTTAATTTAAATTAATTATTATAATTTAAATTAAAATAAAATAAAAATAACAAATTTAAATATTAATTTAAGTAAGAATAAGGAGTTATTTACTCTAATTAACTAATTATTTATTACGCTGAGATTCTCCAACGCATACACTCCCTTCAGCACTATGCGCGCACACTAGGCGTCGCCAGCGATTTGCGGTATGCGGTAGGCCGTACTAAAGCTCTCTAGATTGTCGACTACGACTAAGCCCGACCGAAAGCAGCGTAATAAATGATTAGTTAATTAGAGTAAATAACCCCTTACTCTTACTTAAATTAACATTCAAATCTATTACTTTTACTTTATTTTAATTTAAATTAGAATAATTAATTTAAATTAAATAAATGGATTATATGACTCCATATACTAAAAATAGTAGTTATTACTTAAAAAATAAAAAATATATATTTTTTGAATTATATTAAGATTATTTCTAAGGTATTTTTATAGATTTTATATTTAAATTACTATTTTTAGTATATAAAATCACATAACCTATTTACTTAATTTAAATTAATTATTAAAATCTTTATTATTTTTACTTATTTAATAAACTTCCTTATTTAAAATCAAATTAAATTAACTTTATTTACTTAATTTAAATTAAATAACTAAGTAAGTTTTGGATACACTGACCGAGAGGCTTCGCATATCCATGGCTGGCTTTGGGTTTGCTCTCTATGTTTATTGGGCTAAAGACATCAACCAAAGCGGTAGTGGATTAAAAGAAGAATTCTGGCTGTTTGCTACGCCGAACCTCCATCGCATGCCCGAGAGCTGCCGTATCCCCTAAAATACTCTTAATAGTTTGATACTCTAAAGAAAACCAAAGCACAGGTTCCGAGCCTATAAAATTCCACTCTCTTTTAACCGCCAAAACAGGGGTTGCGCAATCCTATAGAAAAGAAGAAATTATGCCTTTCTATTCGAGATCTCGACCGTTGCTATATAGGCAAAAGCAGTTTAGAGAAAATATTATTTAAGTAATCCTAAATGGAGCGTTAATAATATCTATATACTCGCCCGTGGTGGCATTCCATAGAAGCATATTGTACTTTATCGAGACTAATGCAATTATACGGCCGTCTCTCCAGACAGCCGCTAATAAGAAAAAATCGTTCTCGTACTTATCAAAAACAGAACATTCTCCCATCGCTGTATGTATCCCAGAGTCGTATTATACAATCTTCTGACGCAAAAGCAAAAATGCCGTTGACTGGAAAACACGCTACGGAATCGACATAGCTGCTATAGCCGTAGAGTTCATAGTACTTTCCCTTCGGCTATACGTAGGAATCGCCTAATGCCGAAGTAATCGTGCTGCCATTTAAAAAAAAAGGCAATAAACTCGCCATTAAGGCGACTGTATTAAAGGACTAGCTTCTCATCCCGCGAAATCGTATTCTAGAGCCGAATTTTGCCAAAGTACTTATTTGTAGCAATAGCGTCGCCATCTAGAGAAAAGGCTACGGATCAGATATCGGGAATATTACCTCCAAGCCTCTAAGGCTCCCCGGTGGCAGTTTCCCACATTTAAACACCGAACGAGTAGGTATTAGCTACCGTTTTGCCACATGAAGAAAAGGCCGTTGAAAACATACCTTCCTTGAATTCCAAGGCTATGGAAATATTATTGCAACTTTATTTATAAAAAAAACATAAAATTAAATGAAATGAAATATTTTGCACGGAGACAGGAAACCGAGGAAGGATATGTATAGATCTTTTGCCTTAGCTACTCTATATGCATGCGCCAGAGACGATAATCTCCCCATTTTCCTCACACTCCCTTCCCTTAGTGAGAAAACGGCCGTATTATACAATCCAGTCAGCCAGCCAGTCAGCATCGTGAAAGGAGCATCTATCCATCCATCTGCACAAGCCATGTTCCCTATCAAATACACATACATAAACATCAAACCACACTTCCCACGCCATCAAGGCAAAGCATCTTCCTGCAGCCGTCGATGCTTGGCAGCAGGCGCCAAAGCGGGGCTGGTATTCGTATCAACGGCATCCAGCAGCGGGAGTTTGCGCTTGCGGCCCGGCACAGCGCAGACCCTATCTAGTGTTTCCATAAGCAGGGGCAGCTGTCCCAAGGAAATCTCCTTTCGTTGGACCGTGAAGCCGCAGTCGGTAAACCGGCGCGGCCGGTCGAATTTCTGCAGGTACGCGACGGGGATGTTGGCGCAGTGGTGGATGAGGGACGAGGGGCGTGCGAAGAGTGGCGAGAAGAGGTGGACCTGGGGAGGGAGTCAGATGTGATTTCACGAATACAGTGTGTTCTTACCGGGACAGTGTCGCCTGAAGTAGACGTGCGAGAATATTGAGCCATGGCAATCATGAGACCGGCGTAGTAAGGGTCGAAGAAGTCAACCTCCCGGCAGGTCTTGGTAGTTGGTGGCCATGATTTGTTGGAGGGTTTTGGTTTGCGGCTTCGGGCTCTAGCTAAACGCCCCCGGTGCTCAAGAAGCCACATTTGATTGATGAAAGCAACTATCAAGGCTGAATGTGTTTCTGATTTGAAGAGGAGAGAACATGGAACGCGCGCGATAGACTTGCGGTTGAAGTAGAGGCGTAACGAGGGCCTAAAATAGTTAGCATGGTGTTATGAAGGAAAGCTTAGGCGGATATCATACTTGGTTTCTTTGAAATGAGGCTGATAGAGGGGAACGAGATAGCGGAACAGGAATTCGGCGTTTTGGTTCTGGTGCCAAAGGGATCTTTTTTGTAGGAGGAGCTGATTGATGGTTTTCCGAGACCAAGCATTCAGATCCGAGTTGGCATTGACGTCGACATCGACATTGGAAGATGTAATTGAAGCTGCGGCCGTGACTGAAGCTCCAATGGGCAAGATGTGACAATCCAGCCGATCCAGCTGTTCAGGTCGCCATTCTTCGACTATGGTATAGCATGCTCGAGGGTTTGCGGCGATGATCTCGATAAAAGAGCCTTTGTCGGGGGGCTTTCTGCGGGAAATAGATGACGTGGACTCGATGCAGTTGGGTGGGTACGAAGACGGAGGGGTGATTATCGTTGTGGGAGGAGTTTTCGTAGAAGAGGCGCAAGGACCTGAGCTTGGGGAGCTGGCCTTGGATTCGGGTCTTTGTTTCGTAGCAGCGGAGACGGAGACGGAAGTCCTGGCTCGTGAAGATGTAGGTGTAGATGTAGCCTGATCGTCGGGCGCCAATGCCTTTGAGAGGATGGGATCTGCGGGCGTTGGTGGTGTGCTCGTTTTCTGCAGTTGTGACATGATGGGAGGGGAGATGGAGATGGAGGTTGAGGTGCAGGGTAGC
>QYSG01015112.1:0-93654 GCA_003988875.1 Lachnum nothofagi
AATATTTAATTTTAATTTTTTAGTAAATATTATATTTTTTTATATATTAATATATATAAATATTTTAGTTTTTTTATTAATAATATTAATATAAAAAATTTAAAATTTAATTTATATTAAAATTATTTTTTAGGAAATTATTATAATAAAATTATATAATTTATATTTATAATACAAAGTTTTTTAATATATAAATTTTGCTTTATTAATATACTATATAAAATATTTATTAAAAGTGTTTTTACTTAATTTTTTTATTTTAATTTAAATATTAAAATTATTTATAATTTAAATTACCTAAATTAAATTAAATAGCAATAATATAAAAAAAGTTAAAATAATAGTTTATTTTGAATTATTACTTTTATTTATAATCTGGGCATGAATTATTTGCAATTAATATTATTTGTATCAAAAAGCAAGCTTTTATTTTTGATTTTTAAATAATTATATTATATAAATATAATTATAATTTTATTGTTAAATAATTTATTTTAATTTATTTTAAAGGCTGGGTTATTTTGTAAATCTTTTTTTTATTAAATTCTATTTTAAAAAAAAGTAATTTTTTATATTAATATTAAATAGAACTATTAATAGTTTTTTTTAACTAAAATAAGGTTTTATTTAAAGATTTTTAAATATTTTTAGATTATAATAATAAAATTGTTTTTTAATTTATTCTAGAATTTAGAAAATTAGGTTTTTTATCATTTTTTTTAAATTAAGCTTTTTATAATTAATTTTTTTATTAAGGCTATTTATAGAATTAATAATATTTTTTTAATAGTATTTTTTAAAATTATATATTATTATATAAATTACTTATTTTATTTAATAATTTTATAAATATTTAATATTTATAATATAATATAAATTATTATAGTTTATTAATATTTTAATAATAGCAAATAATTTTTTATTATAAATAAAATAATAATATTTAATTTTTTAAAGTTTTTAGGAATAAAAAGCAATTAAATGCTAATAGGCTTTGGTTTTTTTAATATTAATTTATTATAAAATTATTTTTATTATTATAAAAATAAAAATATTAGTTTTTATTTAAAAAAAATTTTAAAAATTAAAATAAATATAATAATATAATATTTTTAATTTTTTAAAGTTTTATTTAACTTTTTTAATAAATTTAAAAAACTTCATTTTTTTTATTAATTATTTTTATTAATAAATTAATTAATTTTATTATAATAACAAAATATTAATAAATAAATTATTAATAAAAATTCATAAATTTAAAAAAGATTTACATTTTTTGAAAAAATTTAAATTTAGATTATTTTTTAATAAATTAAATTCGCTTAAAATTAGTATTTATTTTTTTAAAATAGTAATAAACTTTAAAAATTTGATTTTTTTTAATTTTAAAAATATATTTAAATAATTTAATATATAATTAATATTATTAAAAATATTTAAAAATATTTAAAAATCTATAAAATATAATTTTTTATAATTTTTTAATTTTTTAAATAAATAAAATTATTATTTAAATAAATTATTATAAAATAATTAATATAATTTTTTATTATATAATTAATATATAATTAATATATAATTAATATATATTTAAAATATTATAAAAATATAGTAATATATATATTTTTAAAATTAAGTTTAATAAATATTTTAATTTTTATTAATTAATTTAAATTTTTATTAATTAAAAATAAAAAATAATGGTTTTTAACTATTATTTTATTAAATTTTTTATAATTAATATAAAATTATAGATTTTTATTTTTTTTTAAAATAAAAAAATTAATAATTTTATAAAACTTTTAAAGGATTTAATTTATTTTTTTAAAATAATAAATTTTAAAATATTTTTTTAGTAATTCTAATTAAAATTTATAAAATTTATAAAAAAATTTATATAAAAGTATATTTATAGTTTTTATTATATGATTAATATTTTCGGAATTTTGGAATTTTGGAATTTTGGAATTTTATTTGTATTAAAAATTAATTTATAGTATTTATAAAAAAAAGGAAATTCAAATATAAGTAAAATAAGTTCTTTTTGGTTTTATATTACTAATATATATATTTTTTTTCTAAAAAAAATATTTAAATATTAAAAAAAAAATATATATATATTTTTATATTTATAATATAATTAATTACAAAAATATTCGCAATTTTTTTTATTAATATAAAAAATTAATATATTTTAATTAGATTTTTATTAAATTTTTAATTAAATTTTTTAAAATTAAAAACCTTAATAATATTAAATTTTATATTAATATAAATTTATAATTGCTTTTTTTTATTAATAAAAAATATTTTTTTTAGTATAATGCTAAAGCTTTTTTAATATTATATTATATTTAGTGTTTTTAAAACCATAAAATATTTAATATTAAATATATAATACTTTTTTATTATTTATTATAAAAATAATTAAATTATAAATAATAATAATAATAATAAATTTTATAAATTTAAAAATATAGATTTTTTTATTATTAGTAAAATTAATATTTATTTTCTTATTAATTAAATTTAGAATAATTTCTGCTATTTCTATAGTTTTTTGCAAAATATAAATTAATATAAATTTATATTTAAATAATTTTTTTTAAATTTTTAATATTTAAAATTTAAAAAAGTTTTTTTTCGATTTTAAATTATTAAAAGTAATATAATTATATATAATTAAATATATATAATTTATTTTTTAAATATTAATTTATTTTTTATTTAATTTTAGTCATTTAATTATTTATATTTTTTAATTTATTTTTTATATTTTTTATATTTAAAATTAAAAATATAATATTTTTTTTAATTATAATTATAATATATAATATTTTTTAATAATATTTTTTTAAAGTTTTTTTAAAGTTGATTTTTTTGATTTTATTTATTTATTTATTTATTTATTTTTTGGCTTATTTATTAAAAAAATAAAATATAGAATTTGGGCTTTGGCTTTGTTGTTATTTTTAATTTTAAATAAAGCTTTAATTTTAGCTTTTAAAAAAATATTTAATATTTAATTTTATTAATTGAATTTATTATAGCCATTAAATAACTAATAAAAATAGCTTTTAATACAAATAGCTATTAAATTAAAAATTAAAAATTAAAATATAAAATATAAAATATTAATATTAAATATTAATATATATTTATTTTTAATATATAAAAAAAAATTATTTTATAAAATAAATAATAATTTAAATTTAAATATAAAATTATTTTCTAGCTTTTTCCTTAAAAAAACTTTAATTAATTATAATTATTAAAATTTATAAAATTTATAATATATAATATATAATATAATATATATTTTAATAATAAATAAAGTAGAATCGTTGTGCCAAAAGCTATCGCTACCTTATCCATAACCCTGGGTTCTACGTAACAGCAATGGAATAACTTGGCTTTATTTTAATTATAGCCAATAAAATAATTACTTGTAAAAATATAAGTTTTAAAAGAAAATATAATTGTTATATAAAACCCAGGGTTACAGGTAAAATGGCAATAACTTCTGGTGCAGTAACTTTGCTTTATTTACTATTAAAATATATATTATATTATAAATTATATATTATAAATATTATAGATTTTAATAATTATAACTAATTAAAGCCCTTTTAAGGAAAAGGCTAAAAATTAGGTTTGTACCTAGATTTGACCTATTGTCTACTGTATTTACCTTACAAAAAGCTGTAAAACATTTTTTATATTTTGTTGGCTTTGGGCTATAATAGTTTATATAGTAAGTTTTATATTAGCAATTAGTACCGCTAGAATCTTTATATTAGTTAATTTTAATATTATAATTATATTTAGATTATTAAATATATTTAATAGAATTGCAAAATCTTTAACAATTTAAATCATATTAAAAAATAAAATAAAATTTATTAATAAAATAAAATATATTGCTAATATTAAAAAATCTAAAGTTTTTTTTTAATAAAATTAAAAAAAAAACAATTTATATTACTTTACCTAAGGTTATAATAGGATTATAATATAATTTTAGTTTATATAAAGTTTTTTTTGGTAATTAGTTTTTTTTTTAATATAAGTAATATTATTAGTAATTATTAAAAAAGTAGCCGAAACCTTTAATATAATTATATTATATTATTTATTTAAAATTTTAAAATGATTTTTAAATTTTTTTTAAAGTATAATATTACGCGGTAAGCCTGCATTAGGAAACCGCAACCGCCGCATTAAGCAAGGCGCATTTATATGCCAATTGTTACTTTGGCGGGGTATAAGAATTGCGTTTTTTTTTATTGTTTATTTTTTTGCTTTTTTCTTTTTTTTTAATATAATATAATAAAATTTAATAAAATTTTGTTTGCTATATTTCACACTAAAATTTATTTTATATTCAATTTTTTTACTTAATTTAAAGTTTTTTTTAATTAATTATACTATAGTTAAATTCCTAAAATCTTTAAATCATTTTTTTTAATATAAATATTACAAATTTTTTATAATAGCGATTAGTTTTTTAAATTTGCTTTTATATTAGTTAAAATATGTACTAAGCCCTCCAAATATTTTTGATTTATTTTATTGTTGTATTATTATTAATCTTTAAAATTAAATTAATATAAGATTTATGTTTATATTATAGTAATATAGCCAATTACAAAATTTTTTTATAATAATTTAAGTTTTTATTTAGCTATACTATAAATAAATAAAATATTAGTGGTTTTTAAATAAATTTTGAATTTTCTATAGCAAAATTAATATATATTATATATATTATTTTAAATTAATTTAAAATAATAGAATTTTATAAAACTAAAGCCTTAGTAAGTAGCTTTAATTTACTAATTTTACTTATAATTTATTAATTAGCAAATATACATTAGAACAATTAATAAACTAATAATAAAAAAACTTGAAAATCTAGTTTTTATTTAAACTAATAATTTTAAATGGTTTAATTTAAGTAAATAGTTTTTATAATTATATAAATCTTTGTAATTATTATGTTTTTTAAAACTTTTTATAATAATACTAACAATTAAAAAATAATACTATAATTAACTAATTATAAGATAGAAATTCCGTAGAAAAAACGGTTTTATAGTTTTTTAATTGCGGCGGAATTTTCTATAAAATAGGATATATTAACTATAAAGCATTTTTAATAATTAGAAAATAAAATCTATTAATAGTAATCTACAATTAACCGCAAAATAAATTTTAACTAAAAAAATATAATATAATAAACATATATATAGCTTTTTAATTTTTTATTTTATCTATAATCTATAGTTATATTATATAACGAATAAATTTCTTTTATTTTTTTTTTAATATTTATTGTTGTTTTTATGCATAAAATAGCTTTTATTCTTTATATTTATAAATTAATTACTTTGTATTTTCGTTATCTTAAACGCCGCCTAATTTTTTATTTATTTAATATTTTTAATAAAAACTTAAATATTAAACTTAATAATATAGTAAATCCCTAATTATTACTAATAATAATAATAAATAATTTTAAAAGTAAAATATTTTATATTTAAAATATATAAAATATAGATTTTAAATTTAATAACTATAGTTAACTTTTAAGAATTTAAGTAGGAATTGCTATTATTTATAATGGCAACAATAATAAAAATAATGATAATAATTTTCCCACAATTAAAAAAATTTTAAATACCATATTATTAAAGTAAAAAATTCTAATAAAAAATTCTAATTTAAATAATATAATTAAAAAAATTAAAAAAATAACTTTAAATAAAATTAATGGTTTTATTGATTATAGCAAATTAATAATAAACAATAATTTAAACAAAAACTAAAATAAGTATATTTATTTATTGCAAAATAAATAATATAATTTTTAATATTATTTAAATAATATAATTTTTCTTAGAAATAATGATTTAAATTATTACAAAATAAACATTAATTATAATAATTAATATACCAAAAACAACAAATTAAATAATATTTTTTTTAATAGTCTAAAAACTATTTTTAATTTAAAAATTTTAATATCTTATAATTTATAAAACTATAAAAAATCTAATAATAGTTTTTTATTTTTTAAAATTTTTTTTTGGATTTTCAAAACTTTAAAAATTAATTAAACAAAAATTAAAATTAAAATATCTAAATTTAAATTAAATAAATACAAAAACAATAATTTAAATAAGTGTAGTAATTCGGCTTTATTTTAAAAAACGGTTTATTAATATATAAATTTAATATTTAATAATAATAAGTTTAAAAAGGCAAATATTAGAAATAAAATTAAAATTATTTTTAGTAAAATTAATATAAAATTTATTAAAAGAAATACAAATTTGTATAATATTTTTATAATTTTAAAAATCGCATTTGATTTATAGTAGGATATCAAAAAAGATTATTAGACCAATGATTTTGCTTTAAGTACTAAATTTAGTAAATAATAAATTGCATTTTTGCTTTTTATATAAAATTAATGTTAATTTTATATTTATTTTACTATTTTATTATTAAATCTAACAAATTATATTAATATAAAAAACTATTTTATAGGCTATAGCAATAATTATAGCAATAAATTTAATTGTAATAATATCAAAGAAAATAAAAACTTATATTCTAAGTTAAAACGGCTATTTTTGTTTTATATTAGCCTAATACAAAAAAAACATAAACTTTATCTTTAGTAAATATTTACTTATAAAAACAAAAAATGTTTTAATTCGCGATTTTCCCTAAAATTATATTTTACTATTTATTACGTTTTAACGGTTATTTTTGTTTTTAAAGTTAAATATCGACCGCCTTTATTAGTTTTTTTTGTAGTATATACTTTAATATTGTTCTATTATTTCCGCTTTGGCTATTTATTTAATAATATTATCCCGATATTGATTTAAATTATATTTTATTTGTATTTTATATATTATTATTTTTTTAAAATAATAATTAAAAAGGACTCCAATGAACATAAAGTTTTTTTTAGTTAGTTTATTTAATTTATTAAAAATATCAACTATATTAGAAAAATTAATGATTTTATAATTAAATTATTATAATAATATTTTTTTTTTTTAATTAGCTTTAGCTAATATACATTATTCTAGTTTTTATTTAGCAAACGATATGACAAAAATATTAATAGTAAAGTTATTATATTATAAAAAAATAAACAAATAAGCAGCAATAGCGATAATAGTTTTAATAATAATAACTTTAATTATAATTATATTAATAATAAATTTTCTAATAGAAATGAGCAAAATAGCTTAAAAATAAGGATTAATATTCCATAAAGTGCCCTAAACGAGCAGCGTTTGCTGGCATATAAAAAAAAAGCCAAACCTTAGAATTGGATTTTTTAGAAGTTCCCAAACAAAAGTCCTGCCATATTATGTATATATTGGAACATAATTTGGTATAGAAGCAAATAGTTTTATATAATAAAATAAATTATTTTTAAGTTTTATATAATATAATAAAAAATAATATTTCTTTTGCTATATTTTAAAATATTTAATATAAATTATTTGAAATTATTACAAATAAGCGGCTAATGCTTTAAAACCCTAAATATTTGTTATTTTTTTATTTTCTTTTTTGTTATAATTTTTTTATTTAAATTTTTAATTGTTGGTTTTTTATATTTGGCTTTTATATTATAAAGTAATAATTTTATTAAAAATAAATAATAATATTTTTATTATATTATAAATATATTTTAAAAACTGGCTAATATATTTACAAATTATTTTTTTAATAATAGTTATAATTTGAAATTTATAGAATTATATATAATAAAGTATTTTAATTTCCGTAAATATAAAATAATAGTGATATTAATATTGCAAAAACATACTATTTCATATACCTTTTTAAGTAATATATTTTTTTATTGGCTTAATTTTTGGTTTTTGCGTTTTAAAATAATAGTTATTATTACTAATTTAGAAATATATATAAAATAAAATAAATAATTTGTTAAAAAAAAAAGCTTAAAATTTAGAATAAATATTATTTTTATATTTAAACTATAATATAATAATACAAAGATTAATAACCAAAACCTAAAATTTTATAAATTGCAAAAAATTGTATTTTTTAAATGCCTAGTAATTAGATTCTAAAAATATTCTATATGTTTAAATAGTAATAATATATAAAGGAATATTATATGGTTTTGTTGCGTTTTTAGTATTTGATTTTTTTATAAATATATTTAATTTAATATTTTGATTTATTAGTATAATAATATTTTATATTTTATATTAAGTCTGTTTTAAATTTTTGTTTGTTAGTACAGTTTTCTAGCATTTTTAATTTATTAATAGTTAAGTTTTTTTATAGTATATATTTATTAATATTTATAAGTACAAATTTTTTTTTTATAAAATTTTATGTTTAATATAATTTTATATAAATTAAAGTATTTCTATTTGTTTTTAATATTAAAGCCGGCCTATATAAAAATAATTATAAAAATAATTAAATAAATTTTATTAAATTTGAAATTTTTGAATAATAAGTATTTAAATAATTATTAATTTATTTTTTTATTGTAAAATATATTTTATTTATAAGGAATATTACTAGGCTTAAAATACTCCAATTCCAAACGACCTTTGTTCAATTGAATTTATAGCCGCTAAAAAATATTTTTTCATGAATAGTTTTAATTTTTTATTATTATTTTCAATTTTTTCATAATTTATATATTTATAAGTTTACTAATGTATAAAATTTGATTTTTTTCCCAAAAAATAAAATTGCCAATATTAAATATTTTAAATATTTTTTAATATTTAATTATTCTAAATTAAAAAATTATATTTAAAAATATATGTAATTGATTTTTTAATTTATTTTTGTTTTTTGTTTTTTAGAAAAATAAAAAGAAATTTTATAATAATTTAATATAACGCAAAAGTATATATAAAATATTATAATAATGGCAAAGCGGAATTTTAAGCTTATTATAAGTCTGTGCTTTTGGAGCCTAAAGGAGTTTTTAATTAAGTAAAAAATTCTTAAAAAGGGGGAATATTATATATTAACGGATTAGATTTATATATATACATTATATATAATTTAGATTAAAGAATATATTTTCAAGTATTTTTATTTTACAAATGTATTAATTAATTTTTGCGGTAATAAATAAATGCTTTTTAATAGCAAAATAATATAATAGTTTTTATATAAATTTAATTATAATCCAAATATAAATAAAACAAATAAATCACTTAAAAATTTATATTTTTCAAATATTTATAGAATTTATTTACTATAGATATTTATTTTTAGGTTTTTTAATATTAATTATAAGCATTATTAATATTTTTCAATTGTAAATTTTATAAAAGAATACGCAAAAAAAGCCAAAATAGGCAATTACTAGATTTTAGAAATATATATTCTGAATTAAAATGTTTAAAAATGAAAAATGGACTATTTCATTCTAGCAGTTATTGATAAACAATAAAGTAAATCACAGGCAAATTAATTTTATTGCTAAATATTTGAATAATGTTAGAAATTAGAAAAAAATACTATTTATAAAAGCTAAAATTGTCTTTGTAATTTTTATAGATTTTGCTATTATTAAATAATAAGCTTTTATAGTTTATTATATTTATTTTTATTATACCCGAGGTAATCAAATATGTGCTATAATATATTTTAAAAAAAAGGTATAATTATAAATATATAAATATAATTAAAATTATTTAATATTTTTTGTTTTAAAATATAAAATAAATATTAAAACCAAAAACAAATATATTAAAGCAAACAACGCCAAAAATAAACTTATATTTAATAAACTTAAATATATTAAAAATAATTATATTTTTTTGGCAAATATTTTTTTTAGTTAATTATTATTCTATTTAATTAATATAATATTATTCTTTAATTAGTATAATAAAAAATTTTTTTTTATAATAAGTTTTTTTGTTTTATAAAGCATTTAAACAATAAAAGCAAAATATATATAGTTATTATATATATTTGTACTATTTAGCAAAGTTTTTGGCGCTAATAAAAAGGTTTTTTTATTTGCTTTATTAAAACTTGTGTTAAATAGGCCTTCTAATTTAACAAATACTAAGACTGCCTTTAATACTAACGTTTATATTTATATTTAAATCATATCAATATTTTAAAAAAATAAATAAATTTTCTATTAATGCTTTTTGCCTAAAAGAAAACATATTGAACTAAGCAAAAAACACTAGTATAAATCTATTATTAACTATTTTAAAAACATTATTAATTATTAAACATATAATAATAATAATAATTTTATATATTATATATAAAATCTAAATATAAAAAACATAAAAAATAAAAGAAAATAAATAAAAAACCTAAAAATAAAAGAATTTTAAAAGAAATTTTTATTTATAATTTGTTTAAATTTAAAAACTATTTATAATTAAAATTATTAAATTATAATTAAATTAAAACATAATCTTATTTGATATTTTATTAGTTATTTAATTGGTTTAATTTGAATTTTTTAATAATTTAATAGTAAAATTAATTATTACATCAAATTTATATTACAATTTTATTATTTAATAATAAAATATTAAAAAAATAATAATAGATTTTTTTTGAAATGTTTCAAATTAGTATTATTTTATAGTTTATTGGTTTCTATTTTTATAATAAAAAAGAATTTTTAAATAATAACAAGGTTTTTTATTTTAAAAAATATATATATCTATAATATAATTTAAAAATATACATAAATAATATACATTGTTTTTTTTTAAAAAATAATTTGATAGCTTTTGCAAAAACTTTTTTTTTAGATATTTATTTTTTATTTTAATGTTATATATTTTAATTATTAATATAAAAACTTTAAAATAAATATTATTATAAATTATAATTATAGATAATTTATTAAAAAAGCAAAAGTCTTTTGGATTTCGCATTTATTACTTAATATTATAATTTTTCCAAAGATTAATACATATTTTTAGTAATGTTAAATATTATTTAATATAAAAAAAAAATATAATTTATTAAGACTTTAAAATACGGCATTGCCGCGCCTATTGTTTAAACGCCAAAAACATATATATGCTTTTTTTATATTATTAGTAAAAATATTTATATAATATATTATTAAAATGTTTTTAGGAACTTTTAAAAAACATAAAATGTTAATAATGTATTAGATATATAAACATAAATATAATAAAGCCTGCCGTTAGAAAAAAAAAAAATAAAGTCTATAGCTTTGGTTAAATTAACTATATGGAAATATTACAAAAAAAATAGTTATATAAGGTAAAATTAATAAAATTGCAAAGTTAGAAAAAAAAATATATCCCAAACTCGAAGGTCATTGCGACTTTTGGGGAGTACTAGATGCAAAAAACTATTCTACTAAAATAAAATAAGTAATAAAATGCTTTAAAAATAATCGGTAATATTTTAAAATTAGCCATAATACCGTAGAAATCTTTATTCTTAATAATAAATATAAAGCAACCTCCAGCCTTATTTGCATAATCTATATTTTTACGCAGGCGTTCTACTTTTCTAATTTCCTTTAAATTAATGTTTAATTTTATTAATAATAAAAAAAATTTAGAAACTTTTTAAAATAGCTTTGTTTTCCGCTTTTAAAAAATTATTTAATTAATAGGTTTATTTTCCAAATCTTCCATTTAAATAATAGAAATTTATTAAGTTAAAATTAAAATAAATATATATTTTTAGAATATGGCTTTAAGGCAAAGTTCTTTTATTATTTTTAGTATTTTGGAAAAAAGCTTATTTAATTAGGGGATATTATAACGCTTAGTTAAATCAAAAAACGCCTATTGGTTAATTTTAGTATTATTAATGCAAAAGTTTATAAAAAGTGTTTTTTGCTATGGATTTTTCTATGCTGCTATTGCCCAAAGTTATAGTAACGCGTTTTTTAAAGCATTTACTTTTTTAAATAATGTAAAGTAATTAATATATATAATAAATATTTTAGATAATTATACGTATATTAAACAATTTAACTTACGATATAAAATATATTATTAGCTATTTTTTAAAGGAAATTAAATACTTGGCGAAGAAAAACAAAAATTAAAAATATAATTATTATAAGTTATTAAATTTATATTACTAAGTATTATAATAAATTAATTAAAAATATAAATAATATTAAAATAAGGTTATATAAACAAAAACTATATCATTTGGTAATATTATAAATCAATATATTATATATATTAATAAAATATTTAAATGCCTAAATCGCTTAAAGAATATTATTAATATTATAAATAATAGGAAATATATATAAGTAAATCGCTAAGTTTACTAATAGTTATATTAATAGATGATATATTAAAGTGGCTTATGCGTACCTTATTAAAATATAAACATTTTACCTTTCTTTTTTATTATAGTACTTATTATACATCAAATAGTTTAAAAAAACATACCTAAAAAATCTAAATTACTTAAAAAAAAGAATATTTTATGTAAAATAAAATTTTTTAAAGATTTAAACCAACTATAAAAACAAAAAGCTATTTACTTTAATTTGTGCTGTAAATGAAATCTTTTGTAAAATAAGCTATAAATAAAAATGTAAACGTAAGGAATTAAGGGAAGTTGTATACCGCCGAATGTATTTAAAATTAAAAATTTTAGAATTAAAATCTTAGATTTTAAAAGAAATATACTAGTTTTTAATATCTAAAAAAAATTCTATTTGAAAATAGTAATTTAAAATATAAATCGAATTTTATAACTTTCCAATTAAAAGATGTGTTTTAAGTATATAATTTTGAAGGAATATATATTAAAACTGGGTTTATAAAATAGTATATATTAAAAAAAAGATTTTTAAAGCAAATAAACTTAAATACATTATGTATAAACGGGAAAACAAATATAAATCTATTAATAATTTATGGTAATATGTTTTTTTTATAAATAAATTTTATATAGATTTTTTACTTATAGTAATTTAAAGAATCCTTTAGGAAGCTAAAATATGTAAAAATCCTAATAATATTTAAGAAAAACCAAAAAAAAAAGCAATGAATTGTATATTATAGAATAGATTAATTAGTATATTAAATATAAGAAATTGGAATTTTACCATAACAAAAAAAACAAATCAGTTAAAATCAAGAAACTTAAAAAGCTTAAGAAAAAAAAAAGCAAATTTGGCTATCAATACAAATAAAAACTAAAAAAGTAGTAGGCGGCTTTATTATATGAAAAAGAAGTTAAAACCATAGGAAATTCTATGACCTAAAAGTACTACGTTAAGCGTCTATTGTTAGTTTATGTTTTTATTATTGAAAATATATTTATAATTAATAATAAATCTTAGATCTTGCAAAAAAACAATAATGGTTTTTATGGCCATATTTTGCCTAAAATTAGTATAAAATCATTAGCTTAAATCTACTGAAAAAAACATAATATAAAACTATTAGTTTATTTTCTATAATTTTTAGATTTAAATTTAATTAAAGTATATTAGAATATTTTAAAAAAACAAATATATAAATAAATATAGAATAACCTAAACTAATTAAAAAAAATCCTATAGAAGATTTAAAGCAAAATTATAATAAAAGAAATATAGGCTAAAATAACTAAAATACCTTAAACATATAAATAAACTACAAACTATAATAATAAGTTTATTAAAAATAAATTATAATAAATTTAATTGTAAATATTATATTTTTTGGTATATATGGGCTACTTTGGTATATCGTTTATTAATATAACTACTAATGGTCTTTTATGCCTTAAGTCATATTATATTATTACTATAAATGCATTTATTTACAGAAAAAAGTGCCAGCTAGCAAGAAATTCTGCCGAACCGGCAGATTTTCTATTTATTGAATTAATTTTCATAGGAAAATAAAACTATATAAATATTAAAAAAATGCTATAAAGGCTTTTATCTTTGTATAAAGTTACTTATTTTTATTTAATATATTATTAAGGCTATTGATTATTTTGGCTTTTTTATATTATTTGTTTTTATATAATATTTTATTAACTAAAATAGCGGGCATTTTATAGCAATTTAATATAATATAAAAATTATTATATAAAAATATATTTTTTAATATTTAAACTAAAATTTTTAATATAAGCTTTAAAAAACACTTTTTTTTGTTTTTTATATTTAGGGTTTTTTAATTAGCTAAATTTGTACATAAAGAATAAAAACTTATTTAAATTATATTAAAAATATAATATTATAAGCATATAAAATAGCCTTATAAATGCCTTTAAAGACTTTATATGCAAATATAATAAAAAAAGTATAATCGGCTTTTTTAGCTTTGGATTTTATTTAAATAATGAATATTTTATATTAAGTTAGTAAATCGTTATAATTGTTTATTTTTGATTTTAAAATAATTATACTTCGGCGTTTTAAACTCCTATTTTTTATATAGCTTAATATTGTTTATAATATTTTTATATTTTATAATATTTGTTGTTTGAAATTTTTTTATTATTTTTATAATAATAGCTTTATATTAATAGTAATTAATACTTTTTTTAAAAATAATAAAAAAAAAGACTAATTTAATATAAAAAATATCCAATAAATAATAATCTTAAGGTTTTAAAAGATACAAAAACCAAAAGAAATTTCTTAGCAAAAGAATTTTATGTTAACTATATTACAAAATATAAATATAAATGAAAAACAATGAAAAATAAACCAAAAAAGGCTATAGTAAAACCTTGGCTTTATTTTTTGTTTATAGTTTTATAATCAAATAGTTTTTATATTTTAATTATAATATATTAAATAAATAATTAAATTTGAATTTAATATTAAATAAATATTAGTTATTAAATATTGCAAAAAGTTTCGATAAATGTAACTATAAGTATTTTTGGTATTAATATAATTATTAATATATTTTTAATTAATTATAATAATTTTTTTATTTTTTAGTTTAATTTTAATTTTTTTTATAGCAAAAAAAATAATTTTTTTATATTTAATATAAAATAAATAAATCATATATTTTTTTAAAGTTAGAAATTATAAATTTTTTATTTGGAAATTATATGAATACTTTAATTAGGCTTTATAGTAAGTTATAGTTTGAATTTATAAAGTATTATTTAGTATATATTATTATTTTTATATAATTTATTTGGCTAAAAATCTATTATAAACTACGCAATATAGTACATTATTATGCCGGAATTTAATAACTTAAATAAGAATTGAAATCTAAAAGGCATTAATAGCCTAAAAAAATACTTTAATTTTATGGTTTTGCAATTGCAAATATATAAGATTTTTTTTTAGTTATTATTTTTAAATTTAAATAATAATTAAACTTTAAATAAAAATTATTTTTTTTATGTTTTAATTATATATTTTTTTTATTTGATTTTTAAAAATATAATAAAAATATTTTATATATAATAAAATTATAATATTTATTTTTTTAAAATTTATTAAATAATAGTTTAATTATATTATTGTTACTATTAGCCATATGTTAAAAAAATTTATATAATAGCTTGCTATTATTTTGGTATTAGGATAAGGCTAAATAGCGAAAAACTATATATTTTTTTAGTTAGTTTATTTGGTAAAAATAGTATTTTTTATTATAATTATTAATATTATTATTAATAACTTCAATATGCTACTTTTTTTCTTTAAAGTTATTTATTTTTTTTTTTAAATTTTCTTAAATTTTTAATTTTGGGTTCTAGTTAATATTAATATTCGTAACAATGCTTTTACTATTATTTTATAATATCTAAAGCTTACTGCTAAGCTTTCCAAAGCTAGTCTTATTAAGGTATATTAGAGTATATTTATAGAATAAAACGAAAAAATATGTTTTTAATTATATAAATAATTTTTAATATTATATAATTTTAAATATTAGCCTGCAATATTTGGGATTAACTATTTGGAATATATTCTAAAAACCAGGAATTACTTCTAATTTTGTTAATATATAGCTTAATATAGTTTATAATGTTTTTTTATTAATTCTTTATAGTAAAAATTAGTAAGTATTTACTAATATTTTTACAAATCAATATTCTTAATTTACTTTATTATAGTTTAATATATATATTTATAAAAACAATTTAATTATAAATATAATTAAATTATATTTAGTAATTTTTAAAAAAAAAATTTATTTTAGTTTATTAATATATTTAAACTATAAAATTACAGTTTAGATTATATTATTATAATTATTTATAAATAAAAAATACTTAGATTTGTATTTAAACTAAAATATATTAATGCCTTAAATTAATATATTATGCTATTAGCTTAATTATTGATTTAATAATGGTACTAATATATTGCATTTTGGATAATAATCATTTAATAATATATACAAAAAAAACATTAAATTTAAATTATAACTATACTTAGAATATAAAAAGAAGTTTTGCAAATATTTAAGATAAATATAATATAAAAGTTATAAAATTAAAGCCAAATTTCAAAACAATCGGGGTATTTTTTATAATATATTTATTACTAAATATAAATTAATTTAAAAAAAAAAAATATTAATTCCACCTGGATTTTTTTGTAAAATTAAATTTAAGTTATTAAAAAAAATTATATTCTATGTTTTAAATTAGGATTTATAATTGACATTTGGCAATAGAAATATAAATAACATAAGGCTTAGTAATTGGAATAAGGGGGTAAAGCAAAGTTTTAGCATCTAAAAATATTAATAGTTTTCGTATATATAAAATATTCTTTAACAATTACTAAAATATATTAATTAAAAAAGTATGCTTTGCTTTTTTTTTTTTTTGGCTTTTAATATTTCTTATTTTTTCTTTTTKATTTTAAAGTTATTAGTTGGCTATTACTAGTTTTTTTTTTTTTCTACTATTTGTATTTCTATATTTTATTTGTTTTTTGCTATGTTTTATAATAGCTATATTTATTTTACTATTATTTAAATTAATTTAATATAATATATTTTAAAGTAATTTAAGGGTTTTTAAAGCTTTTATTAAAATTATGCATAATATAAAATTTATTATTAATATATAAGTCCGGCAAAGATATTTTTTATATATTATTATTTTATGGTTTTTAGTATAATAAATAACTTATATTATATTTGTTTTTATTGAATATTTTTATATTTTTTATTTTAACTAAATAATAATTTAATTTATATTAATATGGTATATAGCAAAGCCAATATTTAAAATTTATATTATTATATGTTTATTGGCAAATTATGAATTTATATTTATATTTTATATATTTTAAATTTTTGATTTTAATATATTTATTAAGAAAATAATTATAATATATATATTAGCCTTTTTTTTTTGAATTTACTAATATTATAAAATTAACTATTAATTTTTGAAATTATAAATTTTAATATATATATAAAAAATTAAAATAAAAAGTAATATTATTTTATATTTAATAAAAAAATTTAAAATTATTATTATATATATAAATTAATAGAAAAACAAAAATATAATTATTTTTTAGATTAAATAACAAAATTAAGCCTAATTGAAATTACTTAAATTTAAATTAAATTTTTTATATTTATAATAGTTTTTTTAGTTTTTTGGTTAATTACTTAGTTTTATATAATAATTGCAAAGTTTTAATTTTAATAATATTTATTGAAAATAAAGAAAATATAGTAGTTTTTTTGCCGTTTATAGACTATTACGTAGTTTTCTTGATTTTTTTTGTATTTATTGGTAGTGTTTTATTACTTCATAGTTTAAAGAATTTTTTTCAAGTTTTTTATATATTTTTAAATTTTTTTTTTTTGTTTTTATGTATTTTATAACAATTGAAAATCTAAGGAAATAAAGCTTTTTTATTATTTATATTTATTTGAGCAAAGAGTTGAATTTTTTGCTTTATTTATTATAATTGTTTTTAAATAGTAAAATAAGTTTTTAATAAGAATTATATAAATAGTAGCCTAAATTTTTATTTTTCTAAATTTATAATAAACATAATTAAAACTTTTGGTATTATACAGTAGAAAATCTTTGTTTAGATATTTCTTCTAATATACCGCCTATATTATTTTAATTTTAATTTAGTTTTTAATATAATAATTAATAATAAAATTAAGAATTTTGTTTTTTTTAGAAATATATAACAAATAATTTTTTTTAAATTAATATTTAAATAATATTAATTTATTTTTTTGTATAGTTAATTTGATTTGGATTTTTTTATATAAATATAATAATATTATAAATAATATAAATTTTTTTTTTTGTGTTTTAACATTTGCAAAAATAGTTTTAGCTTTTTCTAGTGGAAGGTTTTTAAAATAAGAATTTCCTTTCCCTTTTAATAAAGCCTATTTTAAAACTTCCATAAATTAAATATTTAACATAATAATTTTTTAGTTTTCTTTCTTTGAAATCCTAGTAGATAAATATACAAATTAGAAAATAAAAAAAAACTATTTTATTAATTATAAGACTTTTTGCCTTAAATTTAAGAAAACCAGTTATCTTAATTAAAAAAAATAGTTTATTCGTATTTTAAAAGATAAAAATCCGGTTTATTATATGCTTAAATTTTTTTGAATATAAATCTATAAACTTAAATTGTATAAAATATTTTATTATTTTAGTAAATAAGTTTTTATAATAAGAAAAAAAAAAATAAGCTTTATATACTAGTTTTTATATATAAAAGCCGCAATTAATCGGCACTTAATATAATTAGATAAAAACCAGCTAAAAGAATAGCCTATGTCTAAAATCAACGAAGAAATAAGCACCAATATAAGACTAAAAAGGTCATGTTTAATAAAACTCTATATATAATATATAAAAAGCAGTAATATTAAATAAATCTTTTGTGATTTAGTTCTTAGCATTTATATTAATAGTTTATATATTGTATTTTATAGTAAGTCAATTATTACATTAATGCTTTATTTTTATAATATAAAATATAAAACTATTAAAACTTATATATTTCTTATTTTTCCTTTAAGCCAATAATAGTGTTTGCAAAAATTTACTATATTTAAATGAATTTTACTATAATATATAAAAGTAATCAAAAAGATTTTTTAATTTATAATAAATAACCTAAAAAGTATAATCCTATACCCAATATAAAATATTAAAGTAACTTTTTGCATAGGATTTTTTTTATAAATAAAAAATTTAATCAACTTTTTGGATATTTTTGGAGTTTAAAGTATATAATGTAAAAAAAGAAATAAATAATCCCTATATAATAATTTTTTTTTAAAAAGGTTTTATATTTTTTAGTAAAAACTAATGTATTATTTAAAATTTTATAGATTTTGGATTAATATATTTTATATTAATAAATATAAGTTAAGTTGATTATTAAACGAATATAATTTAATTGATTAGGTATATTATAACTAATAATTATATTAAAAATATAAAAAAAAATTTTAAAAAAGGCTTTAGTTACTGGAAAATTTTTTTGTAGAATATAAGCTTTTATTAATAAAAATACAAAATATTAAAAAATTTTTAAATAATGTTTTTTATAAGTTTTTAATTAATTAATATTATTAAATACTAATTTTTTAGCTTTAGCCGAAAATTTCAATTTATAGTAAATATTAGCTAAATAATATATAATATAATAGTAATTTATATTATTGGGAATTGTTTAAAAATATTTTTTAAAGTAATAGCATTTATAGTTGAATTTGCTTTTATATTATAATATTCTACCAAATATAATATTTTTTATTCGGATTATTTATAATTTTAATTTATATGGATTTAAGTTTTTTATTTTTTAATTATCTAAATATAATGTTGTATTGCCAAAGTTTTTGCATAATATTGCATTTTCCGCCTAAGAAAATAATAAGCATTTATATATATAATAAAATCTTATATCTTTCGAATTAATATTAATATCTTTTAGAATATCTTATATAATAATATTAAATTAATTATAATTATTATATAGTTATAATAAAATATTTTTTTATGTTATAATAGTAATTTATAAGTAATTTAGTAATTCGCAATTTTATAACTTAAATAATTTAAAAATTATATTATTTGCAAAAGATATATTAATTAATTTATATATTGTAAAAATTACTTCTACTAAATTATTACGGATAGTAACTAATAAACTTAGTTGGGGATTCTTTTACTAAATATGTTTAAAATAAAGCAAAATTAATTTTCTAAATTTCTAAAATCTATAAATATTAATAAATATTATGGTTCAGGAGTTTTAAAGCTATTCAACTTACGAGGGTTCTAGGAATATATTCCGAAAATAAATATAGATTATAAATATTAACTTAAATAAATCCAATTTTTTGTAATTAAAAAATTAAAGTATTTAATATTATAATTAGTTGTTAAGTAAATATATCGGCGAATTATTTATTAATAATTTCTAAGAAATTAAATTAGTTTAAATATATGACTTAATGATTTATTTAATTTTGGTTTAGTTTAAAAATAACCAAACAATTATTTTGTTAATATTAATATTTAGAAGTATAATTTTATATATATTACTATATTTATTCTAATGTTTTTATAGCAAAAGCCCACAAAATACTATATTCCGTTGAATTTGCAAACTATTAAGAAAATATAAAAAAAAAGGAAAAAAAGCAGTAAAAAAATTAATAAATATATAAAAAAGTAGAAATTAAGTTTTTATAATACGCGATTTAGCCTTTGATAATTCTTGCTTTTTTTTAGCATATTGCCTAAAATAAGGAAGTTAATATGGATCATGTTTTTTTATATTATTTCATTAATATAAAAAAATCTATAAATTAAGGAATATATATCATAAAATTAAAAATTAAAGAATCTATTTTATAATTTCTTTGGGAAGTATTTTAGTAATATGTTTTATAAGCTATATTTACATTTTTCTAAAAATATATTTTTATTGATTTTGGATTTTTTTGGAATTTCTAAAAAAAAAAAAAATATATAATAATATTATTATAATTTCTATATTTATAAAATGTATTTTTGATATTATTATTATTATAAAAATTATTTTTTGTAGTTTTAATAATATATTTTTTTTTATATATAAATTTTCAATTAAATTAAATATTTGCTAATATTTTATGGAAATGAATTTCTTGGGTTTTGAGAGCTAGGAATAAAAATAAAAATAGTTGCTTGGGAAGTAAAATCGTTTTGTATATCGTTTTGTAAATTACAAATAATAAAGCCGATAAAGTTTCTAAAGGATTTTTGGCAAAGGCCTAGTATAAATATCTTTTGCGTTGTATTACTAATTTAAAAATGATTTTTATAGAAATAAATTATAAAGCTAAAAAATTACAAAATAAATAAAATAAAAACAAAAATATAATAGTTATATAATTAAAAGTCAAACTATTATTTTTCTGTATTTTTTGCTTTGTTTTAAAACGGAAAACCAATGGCCTAATATTCAATATTAGTTAGTTATATAGTTATTGCCTTAGGCTACTTTTTATTTTAAAGGCCTTTTTTATTTGCCTTAATATATTATAATAAAATCTTCTGCTAAGTTTAGGTTTATAAAAGCTTAAAGCCTTTTTTTAAGAATTGTTTATTATTTTAAAATATATATATATTAATTTGCGAAATATAATACAAATAAAAAAAAACTATAAAATTAAAAAAATATATAAATAATTTTGCTTATATATTAATTATATATAAAAAGCTATATATTATTTAAATAATAAGAAAAAACTTTTAAAATCTAATATTAATAATATATATAATTTAGATAATATAGTAAAATAATTGGAACTATTTGGTTATTTGGTATAGGCTTTTGTTTTTAATTATATAATGGTTTTGCTGAAAATACTATAAAATAAAAATTTAAATAATTTATATATTATTTATATTACGAAAACTAATAGAAAAAATAGTATTTATACATTTATTTTTTGCCTTCTTAAAGCTTATAAAAATAATATTAAATACCTACAAAAAATTAGCCTTTATATATTACTTTATATAAAAAATATATACAAAAGAATTTGTATTAATGGCAAGTTTATATTAAAGAAATATTTTATAACGTACTTTTTCGAAATTTAAAATAAATTGCTAGGTTAGGCTATTTTGATTCTGGATATTCTCCGGTATTTTTAATTTTTGGTCTTTTTTTTATTTTATATATTTATTAAAAAAAAAATTAATATAATAATTTATAAGATTTATTTTAGCAAAGAATTTAATATAATAAATATAATAAAAATACTATTTATAACGGCTATTATTTTAATTGCAATGAATTATGTTTTTTTGCTTGGCCTAATTATCTAAAATATTACCTAGTATAAAGTAAGGATTTTTAAATCGGAAAGTTTTGCTTTATTAATTTTCTAAGAACCGGATGTTACTATAGTTCTCTAATAATAAACAATTAAAAAAAATACCATAGTACAATTTATTAAAATTGATTTTTTATTTTTTACTAATGTTATAGCACTAAAGCCAAAAACCCAAAAAATAAACTACTCTTTAACTCTTGTAGTAATCTGTTGTTAGATATTTATAAGGTTTAAAAGAGGAAATGGCATTTAAAACATTGTTTGTACCATTGAATAGTTTTTTTAGCTAAAATAATATTAGTAAATTTATTATTAAAATTGCTATTAGTTTTTTAATAAAGCGTATAATAAATTAAATTTGTATTTTACAATAAAATAATTTATTAAATTAATTATAAAAAAGTAAAAATAAGCTATTTTTTAGTTTATATAATTTGGGATTTTATTTTAATTTTTTTTTATAGTATTTTTATATTAGTTTAAATTTTTATATTTAATTAATATTTAAAGCAAAATAGCCTAGTATTTTTGAAATATATTGCAAAATCTTTAGAAATAAGTAATATTTTTATGTAATATATTATTTTAATTATATATAATAAAAAGCAAAATAAATAAATAAAAATTAATATTTGTTTATATATTTAAAAATAAAATATTAATTTATTTTTTTTAAATAAAAATATAATAAAATATTATTTTCCAAAAATCTTAAAACATTATATTAAAATTTAAAAAATTCTTAATCTAACAGTTATAATATTTTATAAATGAACTATTAAAAATACTTTAAATTAGATTAAAGCAATTGACTATTAATATAATAATATATAAATATTGATAATTAAAAGTTTATATTTAATTAGCAGTGTATTTATTTTTTTAAAATTTGATTATTTTATATTAAAATTTTAATTTTAAAAACTTAAAATTAAAAAATTATATTTAAAGTTTTATTAATTAATAAAAATTTAAAAAAAAATCAAAATATAATAAATTAATAAATTATTATATAATTATAATTATAATTTGAAAATCGGCTTTATTTGTTTAATTAATATATTTGGTGTTATTGGCTAATTTATATAGCCGTAAACTAATCTGCTTTAAAGTTTTTTTGCTTTAGAGTTGCTAGGCTAAACTAGCCCGCTTTAATGCATTCCCGCATTAGAGCTGCCAGGCCAAACTAGCCCGCTTTAACGCACCCCTGCATTGGAGCTACTAGGCCAAACTAGTCCGCTCCAATATACCCCTATATTAGAGCTATTAGGCCAAATTAGCCCGCTTTAACGCACCTTTGTATTAAAGCTACTAGGCCAAATTAAACTTTTTATATTAAATTATTATTATATTTTTTTTTATTGTTTTTTAAAAAGATTAATAACATTAGAATATTTATTTTTAATAAATTATAATTATATAATTTTTTTATTTTTGATTTTATTAGATTTATTTGCAATTAGTTAAAGTATTATTATTTTTATAAATATTATAGTATTAATTTGCGGCTTTTTAAGATTATTATTAATAAATAATAAAATAAACGAATTTCTATTATCTTGTGTTTTTAAACATAAAAATATGATTTATAATATTTTCAAAATCTTTTAAATATATATTTATATTAAATTATATTAAATATATTATTATTTTTATAAAGAAAAAATTAACTTTAATTTTATAATAAAATAAAAAAATAATATGCTTTATTTGCCAAAAGTAATGCTAAAGCCCGGAGAAAAAACTGGCGCTAAAATGAAAATAGTATTATAGGCCAAGGTATTATTTAAAAAAACTATATTATATAAAAAAAAATTACTATATTACTAAAATTTATATAAGAATTTAATTTATAAAATTTAAGTTTTAAAATTAAATTCTTTATTTATATAATATATTTAAATTAATTTTAATAAATAAAAAAAAGGCAAGGTTATTATAATATATTTTGGGCCTTATATAGAATTTAAAATCATTATATAATAATTAAATTAATTTTTTTATTTTTTTATAATTTTAAAAGTATTATATGGCTTTGTACCCAATTATTTCGAAAATAATAAACAAAAAAAAAATTATGATTTATGCTACTATAAATATATTGTATAGTTTTATATAACTAATTCTACAATTAAAAAAAATTCCCTAAAAACAAATTTTAAAATAATCTTTTTTCTAATAAATTTATACATTTTTATTTAAATATTTTATATAAAATATATAAAGAATCTTTTAGTAATTATAAAATTTCTATTGTTTTTAAAGTTTTATTTTATTATTTTTTATTATTTATAATATTATAATTATTTTTTTTTTTAAAATTTTAAAATATATTTATTAATATATATATTTGTTTATTAAATTTATATAATAATAACATAGAAACTATATTAAATAAATTTGCTTATAATTAATATATGATTTTATAAAATGTTCTATAAATATAAATATATAAAAAGCAATCGATTTAATTTATAGTTTTAGTTTTATAATATATTAAAAAATTAAAATAAAAATAATTAAAAATTATTTTATTTAAAAATATAAATAGAAATTATATGTTTTTTGTATTATTACTAAGATTTTATTATATTTAAATATTAGTTGGTTATTTTTTATTATAACCAATATAGCTATATTATTTGCGGCCAAAAATATTAAAAATATATATTATTATAATATATTATAAAAAATAAGAACGATTGTTTTTTTGTTTGTAAATACAATAAAAAAGATATTTAAGCTAAAAATATTATTATAATTATAAAAGTAATTATAACCTCCCTAATTTCTATTAGGTCTAACATTGCTTTTATTATGTAAATTATTGTAAAATATAACTTATTAAAAGTTTTTTGTTGTACTACAAATAACTAATTGCAAAAAAATCCAAATACTTTTACATATTCTTAAAAAAATAATGTTATTATAATATTTAAAGTAACAAAAACTATTGATTTAATTTAATATATAAACATTAAATATTACTAAATATAAAAAATTTATTTAAATATTAAGTAAAATATTTATATAAAAATTATTATAGAAAAAGTAATAATTAACAATAAATGTATAAAAACGCAATTTAAAAATAGTTTATAATAAATATGTTTTAAAAAGCCGAGCAAATTTTTTTGTATTTATTTTTAAATAAAATGAATTAATTATTAGTAGTAAACTATATATTAATATAAAAACATAAATAACACTATAATTTTTTATATAAAATTTATTTAAAATTATATTAAAAATTTGTAAATAATTAGCTAAAGTGTTTTTAAAATGCTAAATAACTTTTGAATCTTGGTTAATACATGGTTTGTTAATTATTATAATATCATTTAATATAGCCTAAAATGGTTTATATTAAAAATTAAATAAAATAAAAAATATTAAAACAAAATTAAGGTTTATATAACTTAAGCAAAGTAAGTTTAAGCCTAGGTAAAATGGCCTAATATTTAGAATTAACTTAAATTAAAACAGTAAATAAATATATATAATTTTAATTAAAAGTTATTTGTCTAAAGAATAATAAAGTATAGAAACTAAAATCTAGCTCTTATAATATATTTAATATTATTAAATCTATTTATTAATGGTTTTTAAATTATATATTATTATAAAAAATTATTTGCAAATAAATAGTAAAATCTTTGGCTATAATATAGGCCAAAAATCTTTTATAGAAAAAAAAGAAAAATAAAACGGTTTCTAATAAATTTAAGCTATTTTTTCGTTTTTTTTAAAATATTTTATAAAATCCTACCTTTTATTTCATAATTTGTTTATATTATCGTATTATCAATAGAAAATTTAATATAGAGCTTATAATATTTATTTGAAAATGTAAGCCAATAGTAAAATTGATAAGGTATAGGTCGCTCGAAAGTATTAATGGTATTTTAATATTCTTATTATAAGAAACTTATATAAACAAAAGCAAAATATCATACTTAAAATATATAAACAAACAAATATCTAATTATAGATTTTTGTTTTTTAATAATTATTTAAATATATAAAATATAGCATAAAAAGAAAATAAATATTTATAAATAAAAAATAAAAATTATTTTTATAAAATCAAATAAAAAAAACTATTATTTTGTGAAGTATATATAGGTCAATATAGCTAATGTATATTGAAATATTAAATTAAAGTATCCCTTGCCATCCCCTTCCCCCTGTATTCTCTATTATAGCCAGCAATTAAAATGTGTTAGAATAAATATTTATTATAGTAAAAAAATGAATCTAGACCTCCGGCGAAGCTATATTTTACTAGCAATGGCTTTTATAGGAATGTATAACAATAATTAATACAATCTATAGCGCTTAATTTACTAGTTAAAACATATATAATCTAAGGCTATTAAAGTTACAATATACAATAAAAAAATAAGCATTCCATTTTGGACCAATATGGAGATATATATGAAAATTAGTTTTAAATATTGTTTAAAAATCCATTAAATTCGCACTAGTAATTTCTCAAAAATTTCAACAATAATGATAATATATAACAATTTTATTTAACATGGATTTCTTTATAATACTCATTAATGATAAAAAGGGGATACTATAGTCTTTATCGCAAACAACAATATGTAATATTGCAACAAAACAAAATCCAAATTTAACAATAATTTACATTATAGTTAAAAAACAAAAAAAACCATTTAGATATTTAAAATCTAAACGGCGTATTTTATATAATGTTTATAAGGCCCATAATAGATAGTTTAATAAAGCTTAAAAAGAGATATTTTCTATGCCTAATTTGAATAACCGCAATATAAAATCGGTTTAAAATATTCTCTAAAAGTAAAAAAAATGGTTTAGATTTTAATTGCAAATAAACTTTAAAGCGTTTAAATAACTCAATAGTATTCTTAAAAAAATAGCCGTAATAAAAAAAAAAAAAGTGGTCAAAATGCACCAAATCTATAATAAATGGGTTAATACTAGTAGGGCTAAAAGGAGACTAAATATTCGTAAAGTTAATATTTGTTATTAGATTCATAAAATACTTTTATTAATTATATATTATTGGTATAAATTTTATTTAAATAAAAAAAAATTAAAAACAATTAAAATTAAAACTAAAATATTTTATTAAAATTTATTATAAGCTAAAAAAATCTTAAATATATAGATAATTTAATTAATATATAATAATAATAGTAATATTTATATTATTATTAAAAATATATTAATAGTATATAATTTACTAAAAGCTTAAACGGGGCAATTGGCTATTTTTATTGTTACTTATAAATTTAATATTTAATAAATAATATAATAAATAAAACTAATGGATATTCAAAAGGTATAAAATCAAGGCTTAATTGGCTTAAACAAGTAAAAAAATGCTTTTAAATTAGCAATATATAATTAAATATTATATTATATAATAAAATCTTAAACTTTGCTTTTATAATAATGTAGTTTTGTTTGTGCCGATGATAGTTTGTTTTTACTTTGCTATAATATTTGTTAAAATAGTAATATTAATAGCGCTATTTTCGGAAACATATTTTATTTAGTATATATTAATAAAAACGAAATATATACTTTATGATTTTGCTAATTTTTTTATATATATATTTTTTATAAAAATAGACAAAAATATAAAAAACTGTATAAATAATGGTATACATTTAGTAGTATATCCGTTTTTTGATAAACTTAAGATAAATGCTTAGATTAACTTCGCTTTACTATAATTAAAATAGCTAATAATAAAACTAGATTAATTTAAAAATTTTTTAATATAATATACTTAAGATTTACAGATTTAAAACCGCTTTTTTTATTTTTTCCTCAATATACTTAATTATTATTAATATATAGGACTTAATGCTAATAATATTAGGAACTAATAATTTTTAAATAGCACCAAATTTAATAATATATTTTAAAAATTCGATTAATATATAAATTGCAAATAGCGCTATATTAAATTTTTTTTATTTTATTTAAATAATTATATATAAGCGGCTAGAAAGGTTTTAAGATTTCTTAAATATAAATTAGTTATTTATATATTAATTATTTGCAAATCAACTGGCTAATTATTAATTTAATTATTTGATTAAAACCAAAAAATTAAAATAAACTTTAAATATTTATATTATATTAAATAATATTAGTTTTTTTTTGTTATTCTTTTAAGTATTATTAAATTTGTTTATTTTTGGAATATTATAGTATTTTGTTTGTTAGGCTATATTTTTAAAAGTTTTTAATATTTAGTTTTTTAAGTTACTATAATGTTTTTTTTGTTAAATTCTATGGTTTTTTTTTTTCCATTTAAGCATAAGTTTTTCTTATTATAAAACAATTCTTTTACTTAGTAATTAGTAAATGTTTTAAATATGTGCAAAATCTAACATTAAAAATTAATTGTAAATTTTATATTAAACTATTGTAAAATACTTTTAGTAGTTTTGCCGGCTTTTGACTTACAAAGCTTTTTAAATGCCTTTTTGGCTTTTAATATATACGTTATTTTTATATAATTTATCTTTTTGGGAATTTTTTTTAATTTATTTTAATTAGTAATATCTGTAATTTTTAAATTTTGTATTTATTAAGTATTATTGATATTAAATAATATTAATATATTTTTGCCTAGTTTTGCATTATTTGTTTTATATAGTTTATTATATGTTTTTCTAATATGCAAATATTTATTAAAAAATGTTTTTTTTGTGGAATTGTTTAGAAACCCTATACTTAAAATAAGTTTTAAGAAGTTAAGGTTATTACTATTATTGTATTAGTATTTTAAATTGTAAAAAACTAATATTACCAATTTCTAACGAATATTTCCTATTATATTTTTGTGTAAATTATTATTAAAATATTTTAAAAATTAAAGGAATAGAATATCTATAAAATTAAAGTTCTAATAACTAATTTTAAATAATATTTCTAAGGCTAATATTTATTATTTGATTTTTCTATTATTTTACTAATATTAAATTTTATAATATTTATATTATTCTAAAACTTTATAAATTTTATTTATATAATTATACATTTGATTTTGCAAATTTTAAAAAAATCACATTAATAAAAGCTATAATACCTATAATATTTTATTATAAATATTTTGGATATTTATAAATTATAAATATAGTATAATATTATTATTATTATTATATTTGTATTTTTGAATAAATTTAAATAAAATAATAGTTGATTTATAAACCTAAAAAAGGCTTATTTTAATTGTTAATATAAATATATATATAATATAAACGTAAAAACTTTCGGCGGTATGCAAAACCGAATTTAGTTTAGTTATGGCCAAGATTACGAATTTTTGCAAAAAAGAAAAGTTATTATTTTTTTGTTTTTTTAGTATATAAATTCTAGTTTAATATATATATATATAATTATTTAGTTTTTTAAGTTAATATATTTATATTTTTAGATTTATTTATTATTTAATTTTATTAGAATTTTTTATTTTATAATATCTAATATTATTGGTAATATAATTAAAGGCCTAATTTGGTCGTTGGCTAGCCTATATATTCTTATATATATTATTTAAAGCAGGTATTAGAAATAGGCATTAAAATAGTTTAGATATTATAATATATTTTTTTTAAAAAGCAATATTGCTGGACATTTAATTTGTTTAATTAAACCTTTATTTTTAATTATTTGTATTTAAGTTAAAATATTTTTATAATAAATATATTTCTTTAGTATAGTTTGGTATATTATAATATAGCATTTTTGGTTATTATAAACAAAGTATATACATAAACTAAAAAATTAAAATATAAGGTAATTTTACATTATGCAAAAAGCTTAGTTTCTAATCTAGTTTTTAAATAATAGTTTATATTATAAATAATAACTTAATAATAATTTTAGCTTTTTTTAAAATTAAGACTTTTGCTTTTTTTAATAAAAATAGTTATTTTCACTGGTTTTACTAATTATAAACTAATTTAATTAATATTTTATTTGTTATTGTAGCCTATTTTATTCGTATTTAAATCCCTTTTCTAAAAAGTGTATTATAACTGGAAAATTAAAAAAAATAAATCGCCCTTTAAACCATTAGCGTGGGTAAACAGCAGTACTAGTATCCATTCTATTGCAATAATTACTAAAATATGTTTCAAATATTATGCTAACTTTTTTACTGGGGAAAAGGACTTTAGTTTATATTTGCTAAAAATAGAAATATTATAAATACTAATTATTATTTAAATATTTATTATGCTTTATATAATAATCATCGTCTAAAATAGGCTAATAGCACCAATAGGAAAGTTATTTAAAGAAGGAATTGAAAAAAAGCTGAATTGCTTATAGAAAATATTACAAAATTAAATATATATATTATTAGCTTTTGTTTTATTATATAATAGGCTTTTGTATTTAGCGGTGCTATTGCTTTGCAGAAATAATGTTTTTTTTTTTTGAAATATAAATAAATCTTTTTGGCGTTTGTATTTAATAGATTAATTTTTCGCCAATAAAAAATAGCTATAAAACCCTTGTTTTTTTTTATTATGGCCTAACTTTAGTTCTTTGCTATAAAACCCTTGTTTTTTGCTATTACGGCCTGATCCTTATTCTTTGCCACAAAACCCTTGTTTTCTGCTATTATGGTCTAACTTTTATTTTCTGCTATAAAACCCTTTTCCACTATTGTAAATAACTAAACTTCCATAATAATAAAATTATAAAAAATTATTTAGCATATAAATTCTTATTTTTAAATACGCGCCAAAGCCGCGACTATTTATTTTTTATTGAAATCTATAGTGTAGATAGTATTGAACTTTTATCGAAAAAAAATAAATTTAATAGTTTTTTATTTTTTATTTTTAATATTGTATTATGGTATTTATGTATTTTATTAAAATGCCATTTTTTAATAACTTTTTCAAAATTACTAATAGTAAAGTTAAATCTTTATTATAAGGTAACAAATATTTTTAAACTAGTGATTTTTTATTATTATATAATAAAACTATTTATTCTTTAATATTAAAAATAGCTGAAAAAATTATTCCTATTAAAAATAAACTAAATATTTATATAAAACAATAAAGAAAAAAATATATTATTTAAAAAATTTAATTTAATAATACTACAAATATATTAAAAGCAAAAAATACAAAACTAATTATGGAAAAAAAAAGCCCTAAAAAAAAACTATAAGCAATTAAATTACAGTTAATAAAGTTACTTTAGGAAGAATTACAAATAACTAAATCGAAATTGGTATATTTTTAGTTGTAAATTAAAAAACTTTAAACAAAACTTTAAATGATTAAATCACAATTTACAAATTTAAAAAGGATTAAGAATGTTAAAACAAATATCAAAAAGCTTAAATCAAAAAAGCTAAAAAACAACAAAATTATTTTGTAAATAATAAAAATAAAAACAATATATTAAAACTTAATACAATGTAAATTTTAGGTATAATAACTAAAGAAAAATATATAAAAAATACAAAAACAATTTGAAAAAAAAGCCATAAATATAATAACATATTATATCAATATAAAGACATATAATAAAAAAACAATAAAACTATTATTAGAGGTATTTTAGAATAAAATAAAAAAATATTAATAAACATATCAAAAAAATCTAGTTTAAAAAAAATAAAAATAAACTAAATAATAAAAAAAATAAAAAAAAAGCAAAGAAAACTTTGAAGCGAAAATTAAAATATTAAATAATAACAAAAAAAAACTATAAAATAAACTTAAGAAATTAATGGTAATATTAAAGTTTTGAATTATAGTACTATGTTTTTTTAATTTTTTTTTTTAGTTTTATTAGTATTTTTTTAACTATATTTAACAAATGTTTAAATTATTATTAATATATTTGCTTTTTTGGCAACCTTTTTTTTATTATGTTTTTAATATATTAACCTTATTTAAAATATAATATTAGGCCGTTTGTTAAACTAGTTACTTTTTAACACCTATTTTTCATTTGGTTTTTTTTAGTATTATTAGATGCATTATATAAACTTTTAATTAATATATTATATTATTATAGGATTTAATTAATTTTTTTTTGATAGATTATTATAAATATTATTAAAAAATTTATAGCGGTTTTTCTATAAAATCAATTAATAAAAGTATATTATAATATAATTAAAACAATAATATTAAATAATATTTCTAGTATTTATTATAGTTTTATTAATTTTAATTCGTAATTTTAATAAGTTTTTTTTGTATTTTTTATGTTTAAATATTGGAACCAATAAGTAAAAAAAGCGGATTGGCTATTCTAGAAATTATAATAAAGTTGGTTTTATAGTATTTTAAATATTAGCGTAATATTAGCCAAGTTACTAATATTAGCATTAGCATTAATAATATAAAAAGCCTATAAATTATAATAAAAAAAAATGGGCATAAATAAAAAACAATATTATACCAAGGTATTCCAAAATATGTTAGTAGAATTATACCATTAAATACCAGGGATTTTAAAAAATAACTAATTTTATCTAGTAGTATTTATTATATATATTTAAATAATTTTATTAAATTAATATAATATTTTTATAAACTAATATTAATTTTCTTTTAGCTTAAGTTTCAATATACTACTTTTTGAAACAATAAAAGAATCTAAAAGTTTTATTAAAAAAAGGCAAGGTAATAAAGAATTTACTAAATCTTCGTATATTATAAATTTTATTTTAATATTAAGTTAACTATATCTAGCTTTAAGGACCTATTGGAGGCAGCTGTGCTTCGTATATTCTCCTTTTTTGAAAAATTTGAGTTTAAGATTTTTAATTATGTTTTCAATATATAAAAATCTAATAAAAAAAAATATATTATGTATAAAATATTATAAGAGAAATATTTTGCAAAAAACTAAAGATTATATATATTTAAATTGGCAAATATAGAATTATTAGGCTAGTAAGCTAGCAAATTTACAAGACTCGGATAAAACCCATTTAATAGCGGCAAAAAGCCTATAGGTATAATAAAAAAAATATAAATTATTTTAAAACAAATAAAAAAAACATAAAAAAAAAGCTTTTAAAAAAAAATATTATTATAATATAATTTATATTAAATATAAAATATTATTTAACTTTTGCAAATTTAAAAGGCTTAAAATAAAAATAATAAATTAATTATATATATAAAGATTTTATATTTATTTGAATTATTTCTTAAAAGTCTTATTATATATATTTTCTATGTTATTTATTTAATATTTAAGGAATTCCAAAGCCATTTGTTTAAATTTTATATAATATATTTTTTATAAAATTACTTTTAATAAAATTGTTATTTATATTATATTATTAGTAAATTTATTATAATTTTTTATTTAAAATTCTTAAAACAAAAAAAGTTCTAAATTGTATATTTTTTATTCTAGTGTATTTTTTTTGTTTTGCTTATTTTATATAGTAGTATTTTTTTACAATAAATAACGATTTATTTTATTTTTAAATTTACTAAACTGTTTGAATTACATTTTTACAAAGCCGGTTAAATCTAATTAAAAATAGGAGTTTATCTGGAGTATATAAATAAAACTAATGCATAATTAGAATCTCAAATAGTAATAAAATAGAATATCGGCAATTATATAAATATAAATTTTTTTATTTCTAGATATTTTACTTCCTAATATATATATTAATATAGTAAATAGATAGCTATAATCCAAAAGCGGGCTTATCTATTTTTATTTTGTGACTTATATATCCGTTTTAATAACTAGAAAATTAAAAAATTCTATTAAATTTTCGTAATTTAAATATTATAAAATACTATTTTATATAGTTATTATATTTAATTTACATAAATTAATTATTGTGATCTATAAGATAAATTTTTTGAAACTTTATGAACTTAATTTGGTTTTAAAATATTTAAAATAGAATTTTGGAAAAAAATCGTGGTTCTAATTAATGTATTTATTACATCGTATTTTCCAAATTGTAAGCGAAAGTCGGTAAGTCGATAAAAAAGGGTAATAACTAACTTTAATGTACTTTTACTTGTAAATTACGCATATAAAGCTCGTTTTTACTATTGCGGAAGAATTGCTACTGTGTAAAGTTCCGCAAAAGGCCTAGATAAAAGGGTTTTTAATATAGATCCTAAGTCCAGTGAAATTGTTAGGGCTTTTAAAAGCAAATAAGATTAATTTATATTTTATCTTAGTTGGAAATAAGCCTAGTAAATAATAGGTGCTTTTATATCTAATACAAACACTAAAATAGAATATTTTAAATTAATACTATATTTTACGCAATTTTAAATAAACCGGGGAATATTACAAAAAGTTCCGGTAGGTTAGAAAAGCTGTAAAAACGGCTTAAGTATTATACAGTTTTTTCCTTAAATATTCATATAACTTCTATAGATTTATTATTTGTTTTTTAATTAAAAAAAAATAAAGTACAAGTCGGCCCATTTTTTTAGTAAATTAACTAAATATAGTTTATTTGTTATTTGGCTAGTACTAAAAAAAAAAAAACTGCATATATTAGTTAATACTTGTAAATGCTTTTTTTTCCAAATTAAAATATTATTAAAAATTATAATAACAACTTTTAACTATTATTAATACTTTTTTTAAATATTTAAATCTAAATTAATTTTTATTTAATAAATATATAATATATATTATTTAAATTTATATTAATATATTTTCAAATGTAAATATTATAAACTAAAAACCTATCGGCTTTATATAAATAAGGTTTAATATTCAAAAATAAATTAGTACTTTTTACAATAAAAATAAAAACAATTAATTAAAAATAAAATATAGTAATTCTGTATTATAAATTTATTTAAAATAAAGGCGTTTTAAAATATTGTTATTAGAATTTTAATAATAAAAACTATTGGACTATTAGTGGTAATGTAATTTCCTAAATTTCCAAATAAATAAATAATTTAATAAAATCCTATTCTTTAATATATAATATTTTATAATTTTAAAATAAATATTTATCTCCTAATTATTTTATTTTTTTTTATTTTTTAATAATTTATAACTAAAGTTTTAAAAGATTATAAAAAAATATTGCTTTATTAATTATTATATGCTGTATTGTTTAGTTAAAACATAATAATATAGAATAATAGATGTAAAAACGAACCAAAGGGCAAACCCTTAGGCGCTAATTAAAATCAATAATAAAATTAAATTTTAAGTTATAAATAATTTAGGTATTAGTAAAATTGCCGAAGTAATAGCTATAAAATAAAAAGCAATATTGTAGCTTATAAAGCCTATTTAGTAAAAAGCAAATCAACGGTATGATCATATTATTTACTTTTAAACTAAACTTAAAATAAAAAATAAAAATATATTAAAATTTTAAAAAATACTTTTTTTAAAATAGTTTTTATATTTTGTTAATTATTTTTCTATAAATTAAATTTATAATAAATGTTTTTAAAATAAAATTATTTAAACTAATATTTATTAAAAAATAAAAAATAATATAAAATATTAAAAATTTTTTATAAATATTTAAAACCTAATAAAATATTATAAATTTTATATAAAATAATTCTATATTTATAATAAATAAATAAAATATTTAAAATTTTAAAAACTTTATTTATATTTTCTTTTTTTAAAATATTTATAAAAGTTTTATATTTATAATTAATTTATAAGTAATATCTCCTAAATAAAATATTTCAAAATATAAAGGAATCGAATTAAACAGACTTTTTACAAGTAAATACTCATTAACCATTGGAAATATCTTCGATATTATTAATTCTTAGCTTATTTAGAGATTATTTAAATCTATAAATAAGCCTTTAATTAAATATTCGGACCCAAATCTTTTTTAGTTAATATTAATTAAATTTTATTATATAAATAAATTTTAACCATGTATGCTAAAAAAGGTATTTCGCCTACCACAAAATGGCAGCAAAATCTCAAAAATTTTAAAACATTAACATCCAGTTTATAAATATTGCCATCAAAAGAAAAAAAAATGCGATAAACATTAGCCAGGATGCGGCATTTATGTCAAACATTATATATAATCCAAAAAAACAAAGTAATAAATCCAGCGGCAAATAAAAAAAAACCTATTGAATTTGGATTTAATAATATAAATAATAAATGTATTAATTATAATTAAAAAAAAAATCAAAAAATTTACAAAAAATATTTTAAAATAAATTATTAATTAAATTTTTTTAATTTTTAATTTAATAAAAAAAAATTAAAATATATTTTTATATAAAGTTTAAAATTAAAAACTTTAAATTATATTAAATTAATAAAAATTTAAACATAATTTATAAATATAATAAATTAATTATTAAAATAAAATAAACCATTAAATAATATTTAAACCAAAAAAATTCTATATATAAAACTAATAAACTAATATAAAAACCATAAAATATAAAAAACAATAAATAAAATAATTTCCTAATATAGTTTAATTATATATAATATTAGGCATTTTTTAATAGAATTAACTTTTTATTTAATTTATTTATAAATTTAATAAAAATAACTTTTGCTTTAATTAACTATTTTTTTTATTTTTTTATTTTTTTAATAATATCATTTTATGTTACTAATTGCACCGGTTCCGAAATTTTTTTTGTTATTATTTTAATTATATTTATTTTTTTTTTTGATTTAGCAGCAATTAATTTATTAAAAATATAAAAAAGAAAAAAAAAATATAATCATTATTGTTTATATTAATTTAATAATATTAGCTTTGGGTATATATATATTATATAGGGTTTTGTTTTATACTAAACATACTAATTTATATAAATATAGGAATAGTATTTTCCTAGGTTTTAATATTTTTAGTATTACTAGTATTATTAATACTATTAAAAAGACTCATTTTATTAATAAAAATCCTAAAGATAAAGGTACTATATGTATTATTAATAAAAACTTTAATATATTAATGTAAAAAATTTAGTTTAGTACTGGAAAATAGTAGAAATTAAGCAATAACTATATTTTCTTAATTAGTACTTATAAGCTTATAACAGCGGAAAACGCTATTAAATAAGTATATTGCTATATTTATAGGTATTAATAGGTCCTTAAAAGGGAAGAATATCTGCTTATTTTAGTAAAAACTATAATTATATTTATATTATTATATAATAAGTATAAAGATATAAGAAATCATAATACAGATTTTAAAATAGGATTTCGGTTTTTGTAAACTATAAAACAAAAAAATATTAAAAAATATATACCGCGTTTTACTATAATATATTATTTTAAACAAATGGAATTGTTTTTCAAACAATTAGCTATATTAATAATATACTACTATAAAATAAAATATTTGTTTTATTCTATATTATTATTAATAAATTTTTATTTAATATTATAAAATATAGTTTTTATTTTTTATAATTTTAAAAGTATTTTTAAATGATTTTTTGTATTTAAGCCCTTGTTTTTATAGTTTTGGCACTGGGATCTGGCTTATCGTTTTCTACGATAATTTTAAAGTAAGCTAAAACGCTAAAATATAAGTATATTAAATGTTTTTTATTATTTTTAGTTTTATTAATGCCGTTTAATTATTGTTTTTATAATTTTAATAATTTTAGTAAATATTTTTTTTGATTAATATATTTTATAATTAATTTAGCATTTAATTTAATATTATTTTTGCTAAATTCGTAAATATTTAAATAGGTTTATTAAATACTATAAGGCTGAAATTTAGCTTTTGCAAATTTAATATTTTAATATTTATTTATAATTTTAATAATTATTATTTGAATTAATTAGCTAAACTTAAGATTTCTATAAACTAATTATATTAGTAATATTACAAATATACTTTAAATCGACAGCTTTATTTGCAATTTTTGTTTTGTTTAAAGACTATTGTATCTATTTTATCATAAGTCTTTTAATAATAAACATAGCGTTTTATTAATATATAAACCGCTAGTATTGATTATTAGTAACTAATAAAAACTAGATTTACTTATAGGAATAAAAACAAAAAAAAATAAAAAAAAACTATATAAAAATTAAACAATAGCATAAAACGAAAAAAAAAAAAATTACTTTATTTAAATCCTGATTTTAAAGTTTTGAAATCTATTTAAATAACCAAACCTATTAGCAATTATTATCTATAATCCAAAAAATATTAATTTTGCGTATAATAAATCCGTAACAATAGGCTTTATGATTCTTGTTTTTATTTAATTTGCGGTATGTTATATATTTAGTGTAGGGAAAGAGTCCAGCTATTCTAATACCTCTAACAATTAAAATAACTATTTTGTAATTTTCCAGTTGGAAGTTTTTGCTATAAGGACTATTAATAATTACATTATATAGGGAATTCCTAGTAATTAAGTTCTAACTAATATTATTTTAAGGCTGGACTAGGAATGAAAAATTCATGGCATACAAAGAATTATTCTACTATATTATAACAAAAAAATATACTTAAAATCGGCGGCATATTCCTATATTAAAAAAAAACAAATAAATATATTGGCCAAAGCAAATCTTTAATAGTTAATATAATCTTATAGCTAATTTCATTGTAGAGATTATTTTCTTATTTGGTTTATCAAAAAAATACATAATGCTTACTTAATCTATAATATAAAAACGCCTTTTACCAAAATTATAATATACTATTCTTAGGGCTTTTAAAAAAACATTAAACCCCTATAGAAAAAATACAATAATTGGGAATATCAAACTATTTAGTTTATTTGATAATAAATACTTAAGAAAAGCAATAATAGCAATGAAAGCTAGTATAAAATAAACTTTTAAAAAAACTTCAAATATTAATTTTTATATAAAATATATTAATAATAAAAATATTAGCGCAAAAGCTAAGATAGATTATATGATCAAAATTTAACTTTAAAATTAATAAAAAGTAAATGATATCTATAGAAATTCTTAAAATCTGCAAAAAATTGAAAGTCTAAAGCTTTTTAGATGTAATAACTAATGTAATATAGACTAAGCTTTAAATAATAATAATTTATCTAACCCAATAATATACTAAATAATAAATATAAAAAAAAATATTTATAAAATTAGTAAAAAAATTTATATAATTTTCTAGAAATAAAAAAATCATATTAATAAATGTTATAATCCTAGACCTAATAATAAGATCGAATAAGTTATAAATCCCTAATTTTATATAAAATTTATTTACAATAATATAACTTCCGATTAAGGCTCTATGGAGCCAAGTAACTCCGGCCTAGTACTTGCGTTAAATTAATAAAGGGTAAGTAATGTACTTAAGAGCAAAAAATTAAAAACAAGCTATAAAAAACGCAGAAAACACTAATCCTATGTATTATACAAGTAGTAATACAAAAACTATTGCGATTAATATAATATATTAATATATAATATCTATATTAAAAAACTATAAAAATATTAATATTTATTATATAAAATAGAATTATTTTTATTAAAAATTAATTTATATTTTATATATATTTTATTTAATTTTAAAATATTATTAATTATAATATAATTTAAAATATTATACTATAATATAACTAAAATAAAAACATTTTTTGGCAAATATACGCCAAAATAACGGCAAATCGCCGTATTAATACTATTAAATTTAAATATTCAAATATAAAATTACTTATTTTTATAATTAATTTATAAAATTTTATTAAATAATATAATTTTATTTTTTAAATTTTTTTATTTTAGATTTATATTTAAAGTTTTTATATAATTTTGTAATATAATAAAATATTATTAATTTAATAAAAAAACTTTAAAATTTTATTTGGTTTTTAATATTAATTTATTTTAGCTAATAATTTTCTTGATTTTTGTATTTATAAATTATTTTATAATTATAAAAAAATAATTATAAAAAAATACTTTAAGTTTTTTAAATATTTAATTAATAAATATTTAATTAAATGTAAAATTAATATTAAATATAGTTTTAAATGGTATTATTATAGGCCAGAAAGCTAGGCCCCTTAAAAAATACCAAATATAAACCCTGCGCCTTTTTTTTTTCTAATTGCGAACTAATAGCTTTTAAATTATAATTATTCTAAGTTCTAATAATTTCAAAATATAAAATAATATTATAAAAGCCGGTCTTTTAATTTAATCTAAAAATCTTATATTTATTTTTAAAATATATAATATAAATAAATCCTTATTAATTTTTATAATAATAATAAATTTAGGAATTTAAAATAATATATTAACCGAATATAATTAATGGTAGTTTTTTTTAGTTATGTTTTTTAAAAATTTAAAATATTATTTAAATATATTATTTAATATACTAACATTTATCCTTAACCTAATACTAGAAAATATTTAAAATAATGAAGGCTTTATTATAAACAATTATACTTATAGCTTAGATTATAATTTTATAATTTCTTATATTAATTTTCTAAGCGCAAACGATGTATAACCTTTTGCAACAAGCATTTCAAATTTCTATGCCAAGTATTTTTTATACAATACCAATTAAGTAATAAAATCGAATATCGCAGAAACCGGACTATCTTTTAGGCAAATAAAGAAAAAAAAACCATAAAATAAAGTCTTTTTTAGCTTAATATTTATATTACCTCTGCCTACTAAATCTTTTCCGAAAAAGGGGCGGATAGTTTTGCTGGATAAAGTCAAAAAGCGGATTACATAATAAGCCTATATTAACAATATATAATCAAGAGTTAACAGCGTTTTTTGCATTTAATATATATTTTTGTGATTTATGGAAGGCTAGGAAATACGATAGTTAATATATTTTACATTTGTTAGTTAGCTTTATCGCTATTTTATTATATTTATTAGTTTTTTTCTTACTATAAAGTAATTATGCTTAATTATAGTAAAATCAATTAGATTATTTTTATTATTCTATTTTTTTGAGTTTTTAAAAACGTGTCTATTTTATTTATATATGATTTATTTTATTTTAAAATTTAAGGTTTTATAATACCCTTAATTTTGGTTTTTTTTATTTAAAGAATTTACGTTTATTTTGGTTTTTTATATTGTTTTCTTCATTATTATATATATTCTCTAGTTTTTTCAAAAAGTTTTCTAATTTTGATCATTTTGTTTTATATTTTTTAAAATTGCTTTTATATTTTATTTCTATTTTTTTATTATTATATTTATTTTATAATCTTTTCGGAGAATTACTTAGATTTTTGTATTCTTTAATGTTTTTTGGAAAGTTTTCTAATTTTGGTTGTTTTATTTTATGTTTTTTAAAATTGCTTTTATATTTTATTTTAATTTAATCTTTTTAAAAATTATTCTATGGTTTTTTGTTGCTTTTCTAATTTAAAGAAATTATTATTATTATAGTAAAAACAATTGATTCTTTTATTGATATTTTTGCTTTGTTATTTTTTATAGTTTAAATATTATTAAAAAATATTTTAATATGTTTTATTTAAGCGAAAAACATATTTTTAGGTAAATTTTATATTTGCTTATTTATTATTTTGCTTTAATAGTTATTTTTTTATTTATTTATATTATTTAAAATAATAAAAGTTTATTACTCAAAATTCAAAAAAAATAAAAAAACTTTAAAATTTAATTTATATTAGATTTTTTTAGAATTTTTTTATTATTAGTATATTTTTTTATATAAAGTTTTTTATTAGTTAAGTTTTAATAACTTTTGTTTTAGCAGGAATAACCTTTATTTTAGAAATAATAACTTTTGCTTTAAAAAAAATAATTTTTGTTTTATAGAAAATAGTTTTTGTTTTAGGGGGAATAATTTTTGTTTTAAAGGAAATAGTTTTTATTTTAAGAGAAATAATTTCCTAAACATATTTAAATGATTTATTTATTTGTAGTTTTTTATGGTTTTTTTTTATTAAAAAATCTTTGGCTTTTAAATTTTTAAATTTAAAAATAGTTTAAAGTTTTTTTTTATTTAAATTATTATTTTTATTATTATTTATTTTAAAAAATTTTAATTTAACTATTAGTTTATTATTTTATCATTTTTTAATATATTTATTTTTTATATGATTTTTAGCTACTAATAAAATTAAATTTAAAAAAATAAATATATTTTTCTATAGGCTATTTTATAAAACATTTAGTTTTTTATTTGAAATAATTCAAATAAAAAACAAAAATTAAATAACTATTAGATTTTTAATAAATATTTGGTTTAAATTATTTTTATTAATAATTATATAATAATAATTTCTAAAAATAGCTATTAAGGTTTTTTTGCAAAGTACCAACAAATTAAAATAATAAAAATAGCAATTACTTTGATTTTTATATATAATAATTAGTCCTAAAAAGTTTAGATAGGCGATATTTTAATATTTATTTAAGATATTTTAGCAATTTAAAATATATATATTTGGGTTAAATTTAAGTATTATTTCGGCTTTAAGGAGCTGGTCCAAAGGGAGAGCCGGTTCCTTGTAAGCATTATGTATTAGGCTTAACGTTAGTAATTCTATATATTAGGCCTTGATTATTGTAGGTTTTAGATTGATTTTTATATTAACAATTTCAATAAATTAAATTATATTTTAGTTGATAATTTTAGGTTTTAATTTTAGTTGATTTTTAATTAAATTTAGCTTTTTTCTTGGCCATTCTTATGCGCTTTTTAATATAATAAGCCAATATATATTTTCTAGCTAAACAAATATATAATTTATAATATATAATTTTAAAATTATTTAAAAAAATATATTTTATTTTAATTTAAAAATAGGCTATTTTTGCCGGTATTTTAATTGATTTTATATAGTGTTTATTAGTAATTGTATTTTTTTGGAAAAAAACATTCCGTTTTATTTAATATAAGTTAAAATATTATTTAATATAAGTTAAAATATTATTAGATATTTTTAAAATATTTTTAAAAAAATTTGCAAATATGGTCTTTAATTTAAGAAATTATATTATATTGTTAGCTTTATTTTTTTTCAAAACCCCAAATAATAAATAAATAATTAGATTAAATTTTAATTTAATAGGATTATATTGCTAATTTATTAATTATTTAATTTACTTTTTAATTTTATTTTTATTAATATTTTTATTAGTTAATATCAATAAATAAAACAATAAAACAACTAATTTCTATAAATTTAGAAATAATGATTACCTTTTTAAAAGTCGTGGTTTTAAATACTTTTTTGATTTAAAGATTTTTTATTTGCTAATAAATAAAAATATAATTAATTCGTACTCTTGTTGAATAACTATATTGGGCTTTTGATTAGATTTTGCGTTTACTGGTAATATTTCTCCTATTATTGCAAGTAAAGTAGACCATACCCGAGAAAGCTTATCCACAGACCAAGAAATCGGCAGCGCTATTATAGGCATATTGCTGCTACTTGATAATTCTTGGTTTGTACTTTGCTCTGGCGGAGCTGTTTCTTTATTATTGCAAGTTGGTGTAGTCGGTGCAAGAGTCGCCGACCAAATCCCTAAGCGAAAAAGCTTATTAATAAACGGTAAGCATTGCAAAGACATTTTTTTATTATTTATTAATTATTGGTTTATATTTTGTTTTGGCAAAGTTATTTCTTTATTATTATAAGTTAATGTAATCAATATAAAAGTTGTTAATTAAATTCCTAAACGTTAAAGTTTTTTTATTAATTTAATAAGCTTTTTAAATAATATATAAAATAATGCTTTTAAAGCAAATTAATTAAGGTTTTATAATATAATATTTATATTTTTGGAACAGCGAGAAATTAATCGGCTATTTTTAAAAATAAAAATACTATTTTTATTTATTTTATTATTTATAGTTAGATTAATATTTTAAGCGAGTACTAAATGGCAAAGTTTTTTTCTAATATTTAAAAAATTTATAGCAAATAATAGATTTTAAGAATTTAAAATTATAAGATTTTTAAATATAGATATTAATGTTCTTATATTAATTTAAGCTATAATAATATAAATCTTTGTTTTTCCAGGGGAATATTAATTAAGGCAATTAATAAAGGGTTAATTAATTGTTATATAGTTAATATGGGAATAATTATCCAAAAAAAAACTTTGGAATTTTTAGTTTAAAAGCTATTTTTAGTATATAATAAGAGTATTTGTTTTTAAAATATATTTAAGGTTTTTTTAGGTTTATTAATTAATATTATAATTAATATGGGAATATTGACTTAAACTAAAAATGGTTTTTTACCTAAAGCAGGATTTTGATTATTTAGCTTTATTAATATTTCCGAAAATAAATATAATAACAAGGCTTCTAAAGCTTAAAAAACTATTAAAACAATATCTAAAATATTTTTATTATTTGATATAGGTTTTTCGCCTAGTAAAAATACTTCTTATATTTCTTTATTTACTTTATCTAATATAGAATTTTCGCCTAATAAAAAGGCTTTTTGCGTTTTTTTATTTACTTTATTTAGAATAAAAACTTATAATAAATGTTTAATAGGCCTAAAAAAAAAATCAAAAAATTTTTTTTATATTATAATATTAATTATTTTTTTATTTTAAAAACTAGTTTTTTTAATTATAAAAAAAAAAAAAAATTTAAATTTGCTAATTTAATATATATATTAGAAAAGAATTTCCTACTGCCGTCCTAAATCGCTTTGGTTTTTTAAAAACTTTATAGATTTATATGATACAATTAGAAAAAAATTATATAAAAATAAAATAGCCATTATTTTATTAATAATTTTTTTTATTATTGCTAAAAATTGGTTTTTATAAATTTAATATATTAAGGCTTTAAAAGATTTTTTTTTTAGATTTTTAAATATAATTTTAATAAAGATTTTTAATTAAAAACCTAAATTATATATAAAATAAGCAAATTTAATTTATAAATATAGATTAATAGCCGTAATATAAGCTAAATAGCTTTTTTTTTATATAGATTCCAATTCCTTAAATTAGCAAAATTCTATAAAACATAAATCTAAAATTATTTATAAGTTATATTTTATTTGATTTACGAAGTTTTAACGTTTATGGATTAAAATCCCTTTGCGGTTTTGACTATAATATATTATTTCTTTTGTTAGTGCCGCTTTAAGAATTATTGAATTATTATTTATAAACTTATATTTATTAAGGACTTTTTTAAAAATTTGGTTTTTTTTACTAAATGCTTTAGATTTTTATAAAGAAACTTAATGTTTAATATAAAGTACTTTATTTTCAAAAAAGAATTTTCTAAATCCTACTGTTCCTTTAATTTTAGGATTTTAAAAAATAAAAAGTTATTTTTTATTATTTAAATAATAAAGTATTAGTTGGAGGAAATCGTTCCAAATGCTTTTAATTGCAGTATTTCTATTGTTTATATATCTATGGTTTTTGTATTGCATTTATATCCAAATATAATTTTATTTTATATATAAAAAATATAGTTTAAATATTTAAATATTTTTTATAATTATAAATAATATATAAAAAACTTTAAAAATTATAAATTTATTTTATTATATTTAAAAACTAAATGTTTTTAAATATTTCCTAGTTTTAGTTTTGTCCAAAGTTTCAAAAACTTAAAAAAATAATTAAATCTTTTTGTAAGTTTTATATACTTTAATAATTGCTAAAGTTTAATTTGTTTATATTAAAAAAAACGAATTATTTATTTATTAATTTTCTTTAATATGGAAGAGTAGAATTATATTTAATATATTTAAATTTTTTGGTATACTTTACTATTATTAAATTTTGCTTAATAAAAATATTAATTTTTTTAAAAAGTTATTAATTTTTTTTGGTAGTACTTTAAACCTAAAATTAACTATAAGTTTTAAAGTTATAGGTATAGATTTAGGACTTAATTTTGTTTATTAATTAAATATAAGCTAATAATCTATTACTAATTAGGCTTGGTTTAAAAGTAATTTTAAGCCGTTTGGATACAATATTTTCCCCAAAGGCACAGTATTTTTTGCTTTTTAGGTATTATAAACTTGGAAAAAGAACCATTTAATAAAGTAGCTTTAAAAGCACTAGATTTCAAATTATTTGCTTTTAAGGTACTTTTAAGTTTAAAATCTATAATAATAGTTAAAATAAAATTATTAGGATCTAATTGCTGGTATTATATCCTATAAAATAATTTTTGTAAATTGTTGATAATTTTGGGGTTAATTTGGCAGTTGTTGGTAAAGGCAAGAAAAGAAATTGCAACTTAAACTATTTCAAGAAAGTAAGAATAGAGCCCTTTGCCTTAATAGTCTTTGGGCGCTATAATACAAAACCAAAAAAACAAATGGAAAATATATTGAATAAGTTTAATAAATTTATAAATTTATATTAAAATTATAGTTTATTAGTAAAAGTTTATTAACCCCCTTTTTGTAATAACAGTAAGCGATTTCCCGGATTTAGGACCTAAAAAAAAGGCGTTTATACTGTGTTATATTACGGAACCCGCTATAATAATTTAGAACCAAATATAATACATTAATAGAATTTTATTAGCTTAAATATACTTTTATATATAAAATACTAATAAAATTCTATTAATTTATTTATATTTTTAATATAATTTATTAATAGAATTCTATTAATTTATTTATATTTTTATTTATAAAATATTAATAGAATTCTATTGATTTATTTATATATAAAATATATAAAAATCAGTAGAATTCTATTAATATTTTTTAGTATGGAATATACAAAGATTAATAGAATTTTTTTAATATTAATTAATTAATTGATTGGCTTATAAATTATTTTAGCTGCTTAGTGCAACTATGCAACATATTAATTATAAATATAAATGCCTTTGGTTTTCGTTTTTAGAAATTAAACTATTATGCTTTAATTATTTTATCTTTTTTTAACTTTTATATAATTATATTTTTATTAATAATTTTAATAATTATTTTATATTTTTGCGTTTATTAGGTTTTTTTTGGGCTTTTTCTGCCTTTATATGCTAATATTATTTAATATTATGTATATTTAAATACCATAGATAGGACTGCCTTAAACTACTATAGGAATCCTATTTTAAGGATTTTCTTAGCTATTTGTATTATTATTATCAAACTATAAAAAATGAATTTAATATTTGTATATAAAAACTTATTTATTTATATTCGATATTATTCTTTTATCTAATTTTTGTATTCTAGGAGGATATATTGTACTATTTGTAGTCCATATTTGTATTAACATTGGTTAATATTGGTCTTATTAATAAAATGGAAATATATATACAAGCTAATCTTACTGGTATACATTTATATAATAATTGAATTAATTGCTTTATATATATTAATATATATATTAAATATAATTTATATTTAGCTAATTATAAGTTAGAATAAGGCGAGTTATTTGCATTATATTTGTATATAATTAAAACATTTAAATATTGCTTTTTGCCAACGCTTTACGACCGTATTTATATAAATATAAATTAAAAAAAATCTTGGGATAGGCGCTTTAAAACTGGAGGGAAATCTAAGAACAATATAACTTATTTAATATTAGTAAAGGGCCGTGAAATATACTTTATAATATTGTTATATTTTAATATTTAATTAGAATAAATTTATAATATTAATCAAAGATTAATAAATCCTATATCCTATATTTAGAATACTAGGGTTAATAGGGCAAAAAGTCGTTTAGTAGTTTTACCTTTGATTTTCTTGGGGTAATAGTTCTATTAGAATTTAATATTTATTTAAATGCTTAAATAATAATATAATAACAAAACCTTAATTATGATATATAAAAGGCAAAAAGCCTATATTTTTAGTTTATTATATCATAAATAATAATTTTATTTTTTAAAAATAAAAATAAAAACCAATATTAATATATATAAAAAATAAATAAAATATAAAGCTTTTTGGTAGAAACCATATTTTCATATTATTATAAATATTATTACTATAAAATGCTAATTGTTTTTTTAATACTATATTATAAAACTATTTTTTATTATTTTTTTAATGCTAATTGCTTTTTTTCTTTATATTTAATAGTTTATATTTTAATTTTATATTATTTTAATTATATATTTTAGTTTATAAATACCAAAATTTTATTTATGATATAATTTCACATAATTTTAATATTAATATTTATAAATTGTAATAAAAAAACATACATAGAATTAATGCCAATACGAATATTAGTAGGGTAGTTATTAGTTATTTTTTCAAAGAAATTAATATAAAAAATATATATTTTAGTAGTAATATAAATATTATAAATATTATAATTGCTAATTTTAAAATCAATTTTCTAATAGTTGTTATTAAACTTTATTTAAAAAGCCTATTTTGCAAATTTTTGTTAAAATATAGTACATATAATATAAGCTATTTTAATAAAATATTAATAAACTTTAGTCTTATATATCCACATAATTTAATTAAACTTTTCAATAAATAAATTTTTAAAAATAATTAAGTTATAAATATAATTAGGAGTTATAATATATATAAAAACTTAAAAAAAATTCAAATAAAATTTATAAAAAAAAAAGGTATTAGAATTATTTAAAAGAAAAAAAAAGTTTTTATAATTATATAAAATAAAAAAAAGCCTTTGCAATAATATAAAAAAGGAAAAAAGCTTTGGCCTACCTAATTAGTTGGCTATAGTTGCATTTAGTAAAAGGTGTTTATTTGGGATTTACTTTAAATGCTAATAGAATTGTAATATTAGGGATACTAATAATATATAATTTTTAGTATTTTAAATAAAATTTATAAAAGAATTAATAGAATTATTAAAAAGTATAATAAGTAATTTTAATGCAAAATGTAATCTTAAGGTTAAAATATAATTATTTGATGTTAGTCTTAATTAGGAAATTGCCTTAATATACTTTTTTTGCTTTTATGTAATTTTATTACTTTTTTATAAAATAGTATAAAAGTTTTGTTTAAACTATAAGATTGCTTTTATGTTTTTTTAATTATTTGTAATTTAATATTCGATTTTTATTGCTTCTATGGCTTTTGCATTTAATAGCTAGTTTTAATTACAATTATAATTTTTTTTTATTTTATTATAATACTTGTTTTTTTATTATATTTGCTTTATTTATAGCCTTGTTTTACAGGTTTTTTTTATCATTATATATTTTTAGCTATTTATAAAAATAATTGTAAATTTAATATATTGTTTTAAGTTTTGCAATTTTAAATAGAAGCCTTAATTTAACATTAATTAAACCAAAAAATAAAAATGCTTTTTTGGTTTATAAAATATTAAATTCTTTGATTTTAAACTGCAAAACTAGGCTTAAAGGATTGTTTTTGATTTTTTTAATAATAGAATTTTATTAATATTTTATTTTTGTTTAGATAATATATAATTAAATAAAAAATTTAAGTATAAATTACCCATTTTTAAATATTTAAAACCTTTTTAATTTATAAATTATATTTATTTTATTGTTTTTTCATTTGATTCTTTTAAAGCCTTTTTTTATAGTGAATTATTTGCTGTAAAATTAAAGCTAATGTAAATTGATTATTTTTTCTATTAATGTAATTGTTATATATAATATTTATTATAATATTACTATATTAAAAAATATATATAATTAATAAAAAACGGTGGTTGTTAGGTAGAAAAAAGATAAAGTTAAGAAATAATTTATTAATAGTAGGTATTATATTATTGCAAAAGCTTAATGATCGCTTTATATCTGTATTTAGCCGCTTACTATAGCGGCATTTGTCCATTATTGTTTTTTAAGTTAGTATTAACTTGGTTTATTTTAAACAAAAGTTTAATAATAGCTTTATAGTTAATATAAATAATATAAATTAATAGATTTATATTGTTCTTATTTTTTAAATTAAGTTTAAAATCTTTTATTTAAAAAACCAAAATAAATATTACTTTATTACTAAATTTAACTAAATATAAAAATATATTTTTTTAATTTAAAAATTTAAAATTATATTTAAATACGGCTTAAATTCTTTCATTATAATAAAATAAACACAAATTAAAAAACTAAATTTTGGTAAATTAGCTTACCATATAAACATTTATAAATATTTAAATAGTTTTTTTGCTTTTAATTGCAAAAACTATTAAAAAAAAAGTTCTATAATACTTATTCTTGATTTTTATATATAACTAATTAAACAAATAAATATAAATAAAATTTAATATATTACTTTTTGCTAATATATATAGTAAATTTATGTTTTTTATATATTTATATATTTTATATCATTTAAAAATATTATTAAATTTAATTTAAATGGTAAGCAAAAAGCTATCAAAGAAATTTACTTAAATAATATTATTTCTTTGTGCTATATTAATATAATATAGTATATATTATATAAAATATTTTATAAAAAAATATATAATAATAATTAATTTATATATAACTTAAACTTTTTTCTTTAAAACTTCCAAATAATTTTTACTAAAATCTAAATTAGTAAAAATAATATAATTAATATAATTAAAATAGTATTATTTTAATTATTTATAATTTTAACTTTAAAAACTATTTTTATAATAAGGCCAAATATTTCCAAATCCATTTTTTTTTAAAAAAAAATCTTTTATTAATTCATAAATAAATTAAATTTTCTAAACTTAAAATATTATAATTTTAACTAATTTTTTAAAAAAATTAAATATAAATTTTTTAATATTATTTTTTAGAATATTATTAGGATTTTATTTTAATAAATTCTAAAGTTTAGTTTTTATTAAAGTTAATAATATTATATAAAAATTTAAATAATATAATAATTTAAATATTAAAAAATAAAAAAAAAGTTTATTAATCGTAAAAACTAAATTATTATTATAAAAAAACAAAGTTTATATATACCTAAGATACTTAAAAATACAAAAATAAAAAAAACTATAAAACTAAAAAAAATTTAATATATATTTGAAATATAATTATAATTTTATTATATAATAATAAATATTAGTTTTGGTTTACCAAGAACTAATAATGACAGCTTGTTTTCTAAATAAACTACATTATATTTCTATTAAGTATGATTTTTTGCTTTTGTTATTAAATAGATTTTCCTTGTTATTGCTGCTAAAATGGCGCTATTTATATTCGTATTGTTATTTTCGGAACCGCTTATCTCCCAATTAACAATAAATAATATTAATAATATTTTCTAAGACTTTACCAATACTTTTATGGAACTTCAATTTTTAAAATAAGAAAAAAGCAAAGAAATATATATAAATAAAAGGATAATATTTGTTGCACATTTATTACTTAAAAAGATCAAAGCCGACGGCTAAGTAAATTTTTTAATTTATTAAATTTAATATTGTTAACTAATTGTTATATTACAAAATTAATATATAATATTTTTATTATAATATATTTAGAATTTGCGAACCAAATAATTTCCTTTTTACTTTTTTATTATTATATTTTATTGCTATTAATATCTAAGGAAATACTTCGATTATAATAAAAAAAAATAATATCCAAATAGTATTCAACTTAATAATATATTTTAATAAATTAATTAATATAAAAATTAAAATTAAATCAATTTTAAATATTTTTTATTTTATATAATCCAAAATTTAAGGTAATTATAACTAAAAAACTAATGCCCTAGAAATTATATCCTCCTAAGTTATTTATAGCAAAACTAAAGATTTTGTTATTTAGTTAATATTCAAAGATATAGAATTATTTAGGTTTATATATACTTGTTTAAAATATAATTAATAGCAGGAATTAGATTTTTTATTTTATATTTATTAATTATTATAATGTTTTTTATATTAATAATTTATATATAAACTTTCCTATGTTTTCCAAATTGCATTTTATTTTTATTTTAAATTTGTTTTTTAATTTAGTTAATAAATACTTATTTTATGTTTTGATGGTAATTATATAAAATCTAATATTGTTATATTAGCTTAAAAATTTAAAAATAATCCTAGATATTTTTATTTATTTTATTGGTATTTAAATTAAAAATTATTTTTTTGATTTTTTTAGATATTAATATATTAATAATTTTTATATAATTTGTTTTTATAAGTAATTTTTTTTATTTATTATTATTAGTTATTGTTATAAAAATTAAAAGTTTTAGTTTATTAATATTACAAAATTTTACAAAATAGTATTAATAATATATTTATACTAAATTCTACCAATAGTTTATAGTATATTTGACTAATATTTGTTTATTTGTAGAATAATACTTTAATATTTATTTTATTAGAATTATTAACCAAATTTAATTTTAAAATTAATATTATAAAATGCCGCTCTTTGCTATTATATTACTACTTCTAATAATAGAAAAAAAGTGTCGCAAACTTTTATTAAAGAATATTTATGTTTAATTTATGTTTAAAATAGCAAAAATAAATAAATAATTAAAAAATCAAATTTACTTTAAAGTCAAAACTTTAAAACTAAAATACTTCAAAAAACAAATATAATGCAGATATTTAGAATTTAATTTATAGTTTTTAATAGTATTAAATTTAGGCTTTTTTTTTAAAAATTTTATAAATATTAGCTATATGGTCGCGTTTGCATTTCTAGAGGTGCTTTAGTATAAATTGTAGTGCTTCTACTGAGAGGTTTTTGAAGAAGTTCAGTTCCGCCGGCAAATATAATACAATATTATTATTCTTATTTTTTTTATATTGTTTAATAGCCTTCTAGAGAATTTCTAGTATTTTGCAATTTTGGCTAAATCCTATTTTTAATTAATATAATAGTAAGTATTAAAAATTATATAATGGCAATACGCAAATCCGTTTTTCGTTTTTAATATAGTTATAATTAGGACTATATAAAGCAAAATAGCCTTGGCTATTATTATTTTTTTATTAATTAATAGTTTTTGTTTTTATTTTATTGTTTTTTTTTTGGTTTTAGTATTTATTAATATAATTTCTGGGTTTTTAGTTTTTATTATAATTATATATTTATATTAATAATTATTTTTATTTATTATTTATTTTTTTATTATTAGTTTAGGTTTTTCTATATTAAGTAATTTAATATTATTAGTTTTAGATTTTAGTTTTTAATTATTTTTTAAATTAAAAATTTTTTTTAATATATTTTTAATTGCCTATATTATTAAAAGCATTAAATAGCAAATTGGGATAAAGGCATTTAAATAACGTGTTTCTATATTTTTTAAATATGGCTTAATCCGGCCTTTATATATAAATAATTATATGTTTTTAAATAAAAATTAGTATATAAATTCTTTACTTTAAATAAGAATATTATTAAAGTATAATTTATTAATAAATTGTATTTTATCCTAAGTAATTAAAACAATAAAAGATTATGTATCTAATTTTAAAATATAGTAAAATTTTAATAATATTTTATTCTAAAATATTTTTTTAATTAACTAATAGTTTTATAATTATGGAACATCCCGTAGCTTTTTCTAATAAAGTTTGTTTTTATTATTTAATATATTTGCGGTTTGATTTGTAAATCTTCTGCGTTTTTTGATTTATTTGAGTTCCTAATATATAAAGTAAACTATATTGTTTGGATTTGTATTTAATAATTATAAAAAGGATTAAAATCTTGTAAAAAGATATGATTAATTGCTTTGTTTTTTTTAAAAGGCTATATTCCTTTGCCCTTTTTATTATTAAGACTGCATATTTAATTCTACTATATTCTATTATATTTAAAATATATGTATCTAAAACCATTCTACTAACTTCTATTCCCAAACCTATCGACCTTATATACAAAGGAATTTGGGTTTTACATATATTCGGATTAATAAAACTATATAGAATTTCCTAAAAAACCCATAACTTATAAATAATAAATTTCTAAATAAATCCCATTTAATGCCAACGAACTTATATGTATACTTTTAAGCAATAAACTATAGAAGTTATATTATATACTAATAAATCAAATTAAATCTATTAATTTTAATTAAAAATAAATATTATTAATATTAGAAATATATATTATTAAAAAAAACTATGGTATATACCGTATTATAATTAATGATTTATATTTTCCATAGTTTTTTAATTTAAAGTTTAAATTCCAACGCAACTTTAATTTATTAAATTTAGTAAATAAAGAAATATTAATATATAGCATATAAATGGCGAAAAAGAACGCTATTGTTTGCTTTTACTGAGACGCTTTAAAAATAATTTTTTTTAAATGAAGCCTAGAATTTAATTCTTATTATTAGAATATTACCAAAATACCATATTAAGTTACATTTAAATAAACTATTTTAAAACGTAATATTATAATTACATTTTTATTTATTTATAGAATAATATTAATTATTATTAAATATTAAATTCTAAAATTAAAACTAAATTTATTTAATAGTTTTTATTTATTTTTTTAAATTTAATTAATAATTATAATATGTTTTTTGTTTTTGATTTTTTTTGGAAAAATAAAAATAAATTATTTTAAATTATTTAAGGATTTTATTCAAATTCTTTTGTTTATTTTTTAAGTAAAATTACTAATTTTAAGACTAAGAACAAATTTATAAAAATTCAAATTATTACCGAATTTTATAGAATTTTACTTTTTTAATATTTATTTAAATTTATTAGAAATAATACGAATATATAGCAATATAAACTTAATTTAGAATATATGGCTAATTATAATATTAATATATTTAAATTTATGTTTGGTATTAGTAGATTAAATTTTTTTAGAATCTTCGATTTGCAAAAAATGCTTTATATTTTTTTAAAATTTTTAGTTTTTTTTGGTAATATTATTTATAAGTTAAATATTAGGGAATTAAATATTATACTAATGTATTACCTTTTAATTAGGTTTCTAGATTGGTACTTAATATACTATTTTATATAATAAACCTAAAGTTTTTTAAATTTTTTTAAAATCTTTTGATTAATATTCTAAAGAAACTTAACTATTGTAAAATATAAATAATTTACGTAGAATTATAAGTATTTCTATAATAAATATTAATTAAGATATTAATAAAAAATAAATTGAATTTTTATTATAACTATTGTTTCTTTAAAACGCCAAAAAACAATATATTAATGCTTTTTACTTAAAACCCAATTAAATATATAATTAATAAAATATTAATTAAATAGACAATTTTAGGTAATAATTAAAAGCTATATAAACAAATTATTAATAATATTTAAAGCCTTTAAACAAAAAAGTAATTTATATTAACTTTGGCGGTTTTGCTATATTATTAGTAATTTATTTCTTTTAATTTAAATATTAACTAAATTATTAAAGGATTATATTAAGCGGATTTTAACACTATTTTAAAAAGCAAATGTCTTAGTAATATATAAATGATCTCTGAATATATAGCTTTTTTGGTTTTAAAGGTCTTTTATATTATAGAAAATAATAAAAAAATACATATATTTTTTGTTAATATATTTAACTTATAATAACTTATTTTAAAATCTTTTTACAAATTTTTGGATTAATATTAATTATATAAAATAAAAAATATATTAAATTATAAAAATATTTTTAAAATAATAAAAATAAAAATAAAGTTAGTTAAAAATAGCAAAAAAATAATTATTAATAATAAAGTAATAATTAAAGAAATAATTATACTTAATAATAAAATAAAGCAAAAAAAAGAAGTGGCGGCAATAGCATAAGAATTAAAAATAATAAAAAAGCATTAAATATTAGTAAAATTACTGCAAAAAAAGAATTTCATTATTTTTTTTTGTATATTAAATAATAAACATTACATTCCGGCTTTTCTTTGCATTGTTTTCCATTTGGATATTTATAAATTTATTTATATATATTTACTTAAAGTCCTACTACACGAAAAGATTCTTAGCACAATTAGTTTACTAAATGGTTTTTTAATAGTAATTATACTAGGATTATATATCCTAGTATTAGAATAGAACTTTAATACCAAATATTAAAAATATAATATTAAATCTAATAGGAAAAATATGCAATTATTAGATTTTATTAAGGTATAAAATTAGAAAATTAATGCACTTGTAAAAATAGCAATTAATACTATTTTAAAAAATAATATACTTAAAAAAGAACTTTGAATCTATGTTAATTCTTCTTATGTTTTAAATTTTTTTATAATATAATTAAAAGAAATTATTTTACGATTAAAAAATTTTTTTTTTGTTTTTTTTAAACTAATTAATATTAGAAATAATCCGGAATCAAAATAAATCTAATAAAATAAATATAATTTTAATTTATATATTCTTATAAAAACATTTGATTTTAGATATTATATATAGACTTTTAATAGTTTTGGGAATTTTAACGAAATTTTTAATATAAAGGAATTATAAAATGGATTTTAAAAGTTTTTTATATATAAATTATATTTGTTAATATTAAAAAATAAATTTTATAAAATAATATTTAATTGTATTATTAAATTAGATTATAATTTTATTAAATCCAATGCAAAAAAAATAAAGAAGTTTAATTATAAAAAAATAAGGATTTTAAGGATTATAATATTTTGCAATAAAATAAAATATATAATATATAGACCTTAGCTTAAAGCAGCTGCTTTTTATATTAATTTAGCAATAGGCAATAAAAAAAAAATTATATTTAATAATAATAAAAAGCAAATAAACATAATTAAAAATAATAAAAAATAAAAACAAAAAAAAATAATAAAAGAAAATATAGATAAATATTAGATAATAATAGAAAAACTTTAGCTTTAATTGTTGCTAATATTTTAACTAATAAAAAATATATTTATAGTTATGATAAAGGAATATTTTTTTTTTCCGTTGGTTTCTTTATATTATTTTATTAGTAAATATATTTTATTTTATAAATTAGGCTATATTTCAAATATACAAATAAAAAGGATATTACGAGTAATTAAAAAAATCAAATAATAATTAATAATAAAAATTAGTAAAACTAATAACCCTATATAATTAAAATATCCTATATATATAATATAATTTATAAATAATAATACTTCTACGATTAGAGATTATTCCCTTAATTGGCTATATAGTATTGTTACCCCCTAAAGTAACTAAAGGCTATAGGATTTATGCATAATACATTAGCCTTTGAATAAAAATTAATTATAAGCTAATAAATTATATTGTATTTCTTTTTTTTGATAATCTAGTTTAAATTATAATTATAAAAAAATAAAAAATATATTAAATAGTATAAATTATATTTAATTAAATTATTTTTGCCTTGTTTAAAAACTTAGTGTATAGCTTATTGTTATTTTAGTTATTTAATCGTTTGTATTTACCTGCTTAATTAAGCTTTTTAATTTTATTATTATTATTGTTTTTTAAACAAATTATATAATATAACAATGATAATAAGTAAATTTATTCCGCAATTTAAAAGTTTAATTAAAAAACTGGAGTCATTAGTTTAAAGTTTTTGGAATTTTAGTTTTTATTTTTTTAAAGATTAATATTAGGCTATTGAAAATTTAAGTTTTAAGTTTGCTATATATGCAATGGAACTTTTAGGCTAAATTAAGGCATTTTAAATCAAATAATAGCAATTGTTTATTAAAAAAAGTAGAAAACTTATAGCCTAAATATAATTAAAAAAAATAAATTTTATAATTACTGCTAAATTAAATAATTAAGTAATTTTTATATAAAATATTATTTATTTTTTTAATAATTAAAGGGATTCAATTATTGGTTTGGATGTAACTAAAGCTAAAAAGTATTTAATTTGGGAAAAATACAAATATATTTATACTTTAAATCCCAATGGATTAATTTCTTGGGTAGTAATTTTTATATTAATTGTATAAATAGCAAATTTAATGTTAAAAAATATTTTTAATTATATATTCGATTATATTAAACTAAATAATTATTAATTATAGTTATCCGATATATATGATATTTTGAGTAAATTAGGAGCGGAAAAGCCATTGTAAGAATCTTATAAATATTATAAATTCCTAAAAAATAAATTCTAGTTTATTAAAAAAAACTAGTAAATTACTAATAAGTTATTAGCTACTAAGGAAAATAAAAATAAAACATAGAATATAAACCAACCAAAGAAACGCAAACATATTTTAAATAAAGTTATATTAAAAAATGAATTATTATTATTAATAGAAATAAATAAATTAGTTGCCTAGACTTTAAACGGCTAATATATCTTTTAAGCGAGTATATTATCAAATAAAATAATTAAAAATAAATTTGATTTTTTTGTTTATTTAATAGATTTTATTATTAAAATTAATATAATACTAATAAATAATTAATTTATAAATTATAAGTAATTATATTTAAATATAAACTAATAAAATTAATTTTTAGTATTTATTAATGACTAAATATAGAATTTAATTAATAATATTTTATTAAATATAATAAAAGATTTTTTAAAAAATATCAACTTATAAGCTTAAAATATAAAATATAAAAATAAAAATTTTACTAGGATTTATTTGTATTTTTTCTTTTTTTTTAATATTTAAATTCATAAATAATATTATAATATAAATTAGTAAAAAATAGAAAAATCAATTTTTAATATTTTAAAATTTAAGTAATTAAATATTAGTAATATTAATGTTTTTTTAAATTATAATAATAATATTTTAAATATTGTTTTTATAATTATAAAAAACTTTCCTTAAGGTTTAGAAAATAGCTGTATAAAGCCAATTTCCGGTGTTGTAAATATAAAGAACTTCTATTTTAATAATATCTACTAAATATAATTAAATTAGTAAAATTTAGATTTTTAGTTTAAAGTAACTTTTATAAAAATAATTATATATTTATTGAATAAATATTTTTATTTATTAAGCTAATAAAATATATAATTAACTAATATTTTAAATAAAGGAATTTAATACAATAAAAATATTTTTTATTAGATAATTTGCAAATGGCCTATTAATATATTAGGTAATATTTAGTTTAGTTATTCGCTGGAATATCGGCTATTTATTTTACTATGACTGCCAAAATCATTAGGCAAAACTATCAAACTATCTAATTATCAGCCCAAGCCTTTACTAGATGCTATTAATATATTTATTGCTTTATATTCAATTAAATTAAAAAATCTATATTAATTAATTTAAAAAAATGGATTTGGTATAATATTTTAGAATAATTTTAGAAAAAAAAATAATATAATTATATTAATAAAAATTATAAATAAAGAATTAATGGTAGGATTTATTTAAATTAATATAGTAATAAATGGCTTGTAGTAATTAAATAAAATATAAAATAATAAATAACGAAATTAAAAACTTTATTAAATATTAAAATAATATTTATAATAGTTTATATTAATAATATATTTTTATTTTTTAAAAATTTTTATAGTATCTAATAAGTTTTTTATATTAATAGTTTTAATATAGTTAATTAAATATTAAATATATTATATTTTTTTAATTTTATTAATTAATTTATTTTTAATAATAATAAATTATCTTATTTCTTAAAATATGATATATTTTTCTTTTCTGTTTTTTACTTTTGCTTTTACTTTTTTTTCTTTAAACAAAAAATTATTAATATTAAAAAAAAACTTAATTATTTTTTTAATTTAGTTTTATATTACTTTTAGCTTTAAAGTATTTTTTAAACTTTTTGTATAAAAAAAATTAATAAATTTTATAAAAAAATTATTATTTATATTTTTAATATTAATTAATAGATTTTTATAAAATTTAAAAAAAAATAAAAAAGTATTTCTTTTTTTGTTTTTAGTTATATAATTAGTTATATTTATTAAAATAATATAAAAATGGATTTTCTATAAATTAATATTGGAAATGTAAATAGGTTTAGTTTAATACCTAAGTAATTCCGCTATACTAATGCTTAAAAATATTTGCTTTTTAAAAATTATTATATAGCAATGAAAAAATCATAGTCAAAAATAACTTTAAATATTATATTTTATAATTATTATATAAATTTATTTAAATTTATTATATAATAAATTTATTTAAAAAAATAGAATATTAGGGGAAAAATAATTGTAATTTATTATAAATTAGTAAAAAGTTTGCAAACATTAAGGAAAAGCATAAATTAACAATTTTATTAAAATAATTAAAGTTTTTTTTAGTAATACTAGCATTAAGCCTTGGAATATTTGCCATTTTAATAAAAAGCATTTTGTATTAATTAATGTAATTAAGAAAAACTAAACTAAACAATAGAATTATTAAAAAATATTTTTATATAGTAACTAAGTATATTTTATAAAATTAAATAAAATTTATTGGTAGAACTAGGCAAGACTAATTAAATAAAATAGTTGAATTATTATTATTATTTATAAATAACTTTAAATAGTATTTAACTTTATAATTATATTTATTAAGGTTATTTATTTAAGAAAAGTAATTCATTTATGCAAATAATAAGGCCTAATACTATATAATTTGTATAATAACCTAATAATAATTAAAACTACTTTAGCGCAATTAGGATATAATACTTCTAAAATGTTTTTTATTTTTTTAGTATAATAATTATATAAAAAAATAAATAAAAGTAAAAAGTTAACCTTTAGGGTCTTTTTGCTATGTTTGTTATACTATATTTATTATATTTTGCATTAGTTGTTAGTATTATTTTTTTGCCTTGCTAATATGTTCGCCATTGTTATTATATTGTTATTAAGTTGTTATTAGCATTTTCGCCAAATTGTCAAATTTATATAAACTACTTGTTTTTATATATTACTTAGTGTTTGTATATTGTTTGTTTATATGTATTACTTGTTTCCACGTATTATATTTTCTATTGGTGTATTTTCTATACTAAGATATGACGTTTGTATATTTTAATAATCAAAATATTTTTAATATTATAGTAAACCCTTTAATTTTATTTGTGTAATATTTTTATATTTTAGGCATAAAATTTTCATTTTTTAAAAAAATAATTTTTTATTTTTTTTAATAAATTAATTAATTGATTTATAAATTATCTTAGTTGTTTAGTAAAATTATATAATATATTATTTATTAATATTTTTATTTTTTTTAATAAAATAATTCTTTTATTTTTTTTAATAGGTTTTTTATAATAGGGCTAACTTGGTTATTTTATTATAATTACTTAAATTATTTTAGTGGACATATAATAACTTATTAAATTAAAAGTTTTTAAAAGTATTTTTAAAAAATACTATATAAAAGTTACATTATTCCTAGAATTTTTATCCTGGGAATCACAGCGTTCCCAGAAGTCCAAAAATAAATATTATATTTAAAAGTTTATTTCCTGCTTTTTATTTTTTTTAATTAGCGTTAAATGGATTTTAATTTAATTATTATTAGTTTAATTTTATATTTGTATTTAAAATATTTTATAAAGTTTTTTTGGTTCTTAGTTTTATTTAATTTGTTTTTAAGTTTTTTTATTTTAGTTTAGTGTTTTTTTTTTTGTTTTTTTAAAAAGGCTTATAAATTATTATTATTACTATTATTAATAAAATTATTATTAAATGATTTTTTAGTTTAATTATTAATAATAAAAAATTTATTTTAAAATAATATTTATGTTTTTGATTTTTTAATATTAATATTTTTGCTTTTAGTTTTTTTATTTGTTTTTTGTAAAATTTTATTTTATTTGTAATATAATATATTTTTTTTTTATAATTTTCTTTTTTTATTTTTTTTATTTTTTCCATTAGTATTTTTTTTTTAGTTATTCTTTTTTTATTTTTTATTAGAAAAGCATTTTTTTTTTATTGATAAAGTATTAAAAAACTAGGAATAGCTTGGCTTTGGTTTTGCAAAAATTTATTAGTTAATATATTGATTTAATTTCCATATATAATGCAAGTATTTGATTGGTTATATTATTCTGTAATTTTATTCTTAGTTCTTAGCAGTAGCTTCATTATTATTCTTCTTTTGTAATAATTTTTTTTATTTTTTTTAATAGATATTACAATAAATAAAAATATTTGCAACTATATGATATTTTTTAGTATATTTTTTTTTTTTTTTGTTTATATTTATTTTAGTCTTTTTAGGCATATTATTCTAGTTTTTATAAGTATTTTTATATTTATTTGCTTATATAAATTTAAAAGCTAATTTGCTATTGGCTATTATATATTTCAAAAGTAATTAACAGCTATATTTAATAGTTTTAATATTTATAATTTTTATATTAATAAAGATATTATTAATATATTTTTGAATAATACCTAGTATTGCTTTATTAAACATTACTTTTAAATCGTTGATTTTGGTAGGCGGCGCCGCTCTTGTTCCCTTGCCCGTTGCTGTTCCTTTAGGCTAGCTTTTTTTCTAATAGCTTTTTAATCATTTTTTTATATTGCTAAAATATGCATCCGCTATTTTATAATTTTTTATATAAAAGCTTATAATTTTTTGGCGGTATTTAGCATATGTATTTTTAAGAGTAAAATACCAGTTTAGGTCCTTGCTACTAAGCCTAATATATACTACTAAATATTTTTTAATTTTTTGTTTAGTATATTGCAAGGCTTTTAATACTTTACTAGAAAAATAAGCATTATTTTTACTATATTATTCCGTAATTTTCTCTAGAGTTTTTTCAATTTTCAATTTTATTTTCCTTATTTTTAAAAAATAAGTAAAATTCTATACTTTATTTTAATTAAAATAATTAAAATATATATATAAGTATTCGGAATGTTTTTTAATTTTGGATTTAATTTTGAAAATTTTTTGTTTTTGTTGATTTTTTAGCTATTTTTCTATTTTGTTAATAATTATATCCGCTATTCCTTTACTTTATTTATAGGTTTTTATAATTTTGGCGTAAATTTTTTCATATTTTTTTTTTAATTTTTTTAAATTTATTAATAAATTTAAAATAAATTTAAAATATATTTATTTGTAATTTTAAAGAAAGTTTTTTCCTTTTTGGAGTTAGTTAAGTTTATTTTTAAAAAAAAAATTATTAATAATATTATTAATTTTGTATTTTTGGGCTATTTTCTCAAAAGTTAACTTAATTTGTTATTTGGGTTTTATTGTTTGTTAGAGAAAATCCCTTTTTGCTAATATTAATAAAACCTTATTTAAAAGTTTATTATATTTTTTGATTTTCAATTGTATTTTAAGAAACTTTTTTTGTTTTTTTAATATAATATATTTAAGCGTTTTTGGCGGAATTAGTATATTTATAAAATTTTATAATAAACTATACTAAATTATAAAATCTTTTGATTTTTTTTATAATTTTATATATTTGGTATAATTTTCTATAAAAAAAGTTTTATTAATAGCTATTTAAGTGTTTAAATTAGTTTTTTAAAAGAAATAATATATAAAAAAAGTTTTTTTATTAATTTGAAAATCATATATTTTAATTTTACTTAAATTTTTTTTTTTGCTAGTTTTTGCTATTTTTTTATTAATTAAATAAAATATTTTATTTGTATTTTTAAAATCTATTAATTTTTATTTATTAAAATTTAAAAAATAATTAAAAAAAGGTTTTTTATTTTTTCTAGTTTTTGCACATATAACTTGAATAGCTTTAAAAGTTTATCGTAGTAGTTTTAGCTCTAATAGTAAACCATTCTTTTTCTCTTCCTCCTCCTCCTTCTTCTTTTCCTTATTTTCAATATTAAGTACTGCATTGCTGCTTTTTGGAATATATAGTATTTTAATATTTTTATATTTCTAAACCGTATTTTATATATTAAAATATTTCTATTAAATCTCTTAATTTATTTTTTCCAAATGCTTTTTCTATTTGTTATAGTGGGCTAAATCAAATCTCTTAGTATTAGATTTTATTTGCTTATTATAATAAAATTATAATATATATTTTATTAAATAAAATAAAATAAGTATCTTTAATACTTTGGAATTTAATGCAAAAACGGTTTTTTAATATTTTTTATTCTTATTTTTTACTTTTTATATTTTAGTATTATTATTATTATTTATAGTAGTATTTTTGTTTAATTTGCTTATATTAAACTTTTTTAATATAGGTTTTAGAAATAAATATATATTAAATATTCTAAAGCAAAGGAATTATTCTAATTTTTAATTTTTTTTTTTGATTTTATAATTTAAATTATTAAATTTTTTAAATTAATTATAGTTATTTTATATAAGTTTATTATAAGCCTTAATTAAGTTAGTTTTATTAATTTTATTAAAATTTTTGGCTTTTTTTAGTTTTAGGCTATGGTTATAGATTTTTGTTTAAGTAAGTTTTATTATTTTGAAAATTTTGAAAATTTGGTAATAAATTATACTCTAAAAAGCTTTCTTTGATTCAAGCTTATCTTTAATTAATTTAAAATTATTATAGTTCTAGAAAGCAAACTATACTAATAAGCGTTTATATAAAATATAAAGGATTGCTAAGTTACTGGTTGGACCCCTAAACCCAAAACTATTTAAAGTAAATGTTTTAAACATATTAGTATTAAATAGCGGTAGTATCTAGCAACTAAAAATAATAGCCATTATAAAAAATTTTAAAAAAAATAGAATTTATAAAGCTTAATAATTATTAAATTTATAATATTAGCTTATAAAATATACAAAAATTAATATATTGGTTAAATGGCTTTTATAAGAAAATTTAGTTATTTATTATTTAATAAATATAAATATTATATTATTGGAATTTAGTAAGTAGTATTTCCTAGAACCGGAATTGGGCTCTTATATAATCCTAAAAACAAATTATTAATAGTTAAATTGGCTATGAGAAGTTTTAGGATTATAAAGTAGGATTCGGATTTCCGCAAATACTTAAATTAATAATTACTTTAATAAAAATATAAAACCATATTAATTCCTTTATTTAGTATATTGGATCCTAGAAATTATTAACGGCTTTTTTATGCTGGTATATATAAGTCTATTTTTTTAATAAATCTTTTGGTTATGTTAATATATTAAACCTACTATTATTATGATTTCTACTAAATTAATATTGTAGAAAAATACAAAAATTACTAATATAAATATTATTTAAAATATAAAATTACTATTATTAATTATTTATTTTTTTAAAGTTTTATTAGGTATATTTTTTTTTATTTTTTATTTTTGATTTATAAAAGCTATAATATATATAAATTTTTTGTTTTTTATATTTTTGCTAAATATCGGCTATATTATTATTTTTAAATAAAAAACTATTTTTAAGTAATTTTAAATGCTAAAATTTCTAAATTTTATATTATAATCTATTAAAATAGAAATAATAGTAACTATATTTTTATAAATATTATAATCAACTATTTTATAGTTATTCAATTGAATACTTTATTTATTTATTATTTTGTTTTAATTGATTTTTTAATAATTATTTTTTAAATATATAAAATCATTATTAAAACTATAAATACTTTAAATTTTTTATTAAACATAATTAATACTAGTATTGGAAATATTATAAAATTTAATTTTTTTGCTTTTAATTATATTTTAATATAATTTTTATTAGAATTACTATATATAAACATTAGAAACTTTAGTATAAATTTTAATTAATTTAATTTACAAAATATTTTTAAGTAATTTATAATTAAATTTTATATAAAAATTTTAAATTTGTAATAGTTTTTTTATATATAAATAAAACCCAAATTATATTATTAAATAAACATGGTTTTTGTTTTAAACTCCGGAGGCTAGGCTAGTAGTTTTTTCTTTATAGTAAAAGTTATATTTTTATTTTTTGGAATTATGTAATTATTTTAGATTTTTAGTAGCATATTGTTTTTATTATTTATAAATATTAGAATTATATTTACTATTATAAAATCAATTTTATTTTTTTTATTTACTAAAAATATTATAGTTTTTTTAATTGTAATTTTAGTAAATATTAAATTTATTTTTAATTTATTATTAAGCGTTTTTATTATTTTAAATATTATTAATAAAATAAATTACTATTTTACTTTTATAATTTTATAATTTATATTTTATTTAATATACATGGTTTTTATAGGATTTTAGAAAATATTTAAAACATAGAATTTAAATAAATAAATAATAATTTCAAATGAATTATTGTATTGTAATTATTAAAATACATAAAATTTTTATAATACTTAGTAAAAACTACGCTGCAGGCTGTTCCCTTGCTTGTTATTAGGTATTAAAAAATATTTGTTTATAGAAAGATTTTGCAATTTTTTTATTAAGTAATAGTGTTTTATTAATATGATTTTTTATATTTAAATTATATTATATTATTTTTTTTTTTGCATTTGAAATTTAATTTTAAATATAAAAAGAAATATTTTATAAATTATATATTATTACTGTTAACTATTATATATTTATATTAGTTTTACTAATTAAAAAAAATATTTTTCTAAGGATTTTTTATATTTATATAATATTATTTAAAATATTTATTATATTGTAAATTTATTATAAATTTTAATAATTTAACTTAAAATATTATTAAAGATTTAATTTAAATAATTATTTTAATTTTGAAATTAATATATTTTTGATTTTTCTAAATATATTTTTATATATAGATTAATATAATAATAAGTTATTTATAATATGACTTCTTTTAATAACTAGGAAAACTTATAAGCTAAAAAATGTTGCTTTTTTTTTTTAATATTGTAATAAAATTAGATATAATATAGCTTAATAAACCCAAAAAATCCAAAAGGCTATTTATTAATTTAAAAGTTTTAAAATGATTATATATTTTTGTGATTATATAAATACTTGCTCTAATAGTGATTTTGGTATTTATTTTATTATTAATATAAAAATGCAAATAAAAAAGATACTATTGGTTTTTAATGGGTTTTATTGGGTAATTTTACACTTTAAGCTTATCCTATAGTTTTAAATATTATTTAATGTATACCCCTAAAAAACATATTGCTATTATTAAATAGTAGGTTTTTATAGGATGTATTATTTTATTTATTATTTTAGATAATTAGTATTATTAAATTTTAATATAAACTTTAAATATTATTTATTAAATTATTATTTAATTGGGGTTTAAAAGAAATTTAAATACTATTAAAAAATCCTAATATATATTAAGTTTAATTATATAAATAATTAAAGATTACTAAATTTTATAGCTTCTAACATAAATTATATAGGGTATATTTACTATAAAAAATCAAATATCTAATAGTTAAAATAAACTATTATAAACGTATTAGCGGATAAATAACGTCCTAAAACCTAAAAATAGGATTCCGTTTTTAAATAATTTATGGAATATCTTTGGCTAATTCAATAAAATATTTACAGTTTGATGGATATTATTTGGCAGATTCGACACTTATAGTTTAGCAAATAAAAAAATATGTAATTAATTGTTAAATTATATAAAAAATCTACTAAAATCATTTAATTGGTATTTTATTAATATTTAAGTTTTATTTGTATTTTCTAGGAATATATATTCTTTATAATATTTTTATTTAATATATTTAAGGGGATTTAGACTATTATAAATTATTTGAAATAATATATTTTAATGGTTAGTAGTATTAAAAAATATAATTTTAAATAATTATAATTATTATATATATATATAATTAATATTATTTATTATAATTTAAAAAACTATTATAATTAATGTTAATAAATGCCAAAAAATATAAAAGTTTTTTTTAATATTAATATTAATAAGAATCTTAAACTATAGCAAAAAATTATAAATACGTTTTAGAATTTAGAGAAAATTTTTTTTTTTAAAACTAATAATAAATTAAAAATATTAAAAAAGTTTTTAATAATATTTTATTTATTATATTTCTTTTTATATTATAATAAAATAAAATAGTTAATTAAGTTTTAAAAAATCTGTAATTTGCAATAAAAATAAATATTAATATATTATTAATTAAATTAATTTTTGCTATAAATTTATGATAATTTATTAATAATAAAATTATAATAGTTTATTTGAAACTTTTGCATAACGTTAGCTTATGTATTATTATAATTAGGTATTTTTAAACAATAAATTTTCTAAGTAAAAATGGAAATTTTAAATTAAATTATTCTAAGTTTTTTAAATGCCGGCAAATTTTTATCCTTATTTATTATAAAAAGTTTTTACATTAAATTTTAGCCAAACTACGTTTTTTAAATAATAACAAAAGCAAAATAAATGTTAAGATTTATAATAATTTTATGAATGCCGGAGCATTTCTTTCCTATAAATTCTTTATTTTTTATAGATTTTAGTTTAATAAAAGAAATTTAATATATATAATAGCCGAATTAAATTTTTAATAGAAAAAGACTAGCAATAATTATACTTTATTTATATTACTAAGAATATAAATCCTTAGTTTATTTTTAAAATATTTCAATTAAATAAAAATTAATAAAATTATAGAAATATTTCGCCAAAAAATATTTGCTAAAATATTAATTAGAAATTTTAATTTATTAAATATCAAATATAAAGAATTTCTAGAGCATAAAAAGTTAATATTATATATATTTATGCCTACGTTTTTTTTGCTTATTATACTAATGCAAAATATAGTTATTAACTTAATTATTCCTATAAATAATATATAAAATTCGGCCAAAAAAAACAATAATAATATTGATTTTAATAAATTTATAAAATTTCCCATTAAAAATACTAATATAAAAAGCTTTATGTAATTTAAAGTAACCTAAAAAACAAATAGTTTATTTTTAATTAGTTAAAATCTTAAAAAAGCAAAAAATATTTATATATCATTAAAAAATAATTATAAAGTAATTTAAGTATTAAAATAATTTTCGAAAATAATTAAAAACAAAATAAATATTATTATAACTTTATTTACAAATAAATAAATTATAATTATTAAATTATAGAATATTATAAAGGTTTGCCGGCTTTTTGGTAAAAACGGAAATAATTTTAAAGCTTTATATTATAAAATAAAAAAAGCTAATAATCGAATTTATAATTTTAAAATATTTATGCATTATAACTATAATATATACTTATAATAATTTTATAATAAATTTAAACTTTTAAAATAAACTTTGCCATAGAAAATAACTAAATTGTAAAAAACTTTAATAATAGAAAAAATCTTTGGTTTTTTATAAAAAAATATAAAACAATTAGTAACTAAAATAAATATATAGAAGAAAATAATTAACCATATAGAAAACTTTTTTGAACAAATTACTCTTACTATTTTCTATATTTTTAAAAATTTAATAGTAAAATAATTAAATAAAAAATAATGTTATAATTTATTTGTAAAAATTAATTAAAAATTTATTAATAATAAATTAGATTTTGTAGTTTTTAGAATTTATATAGCTAATGGCCTATATAATTCTATTATATAGAATAATTTTTTAATATTTAAGTTTTAAATTAAAATACTAAATTTGCAAATATAAGATTTTCAAAACTTTATAAGTTTAGACTGTCCTATTTTATAAGGTATTATAGCTAATTGCAATAAGCGCCGATTAGTGTATACTAAATTTACGCTAGTTAATTAAATACAAAAACATAAACATCTAATAATATTATATTATATATTTATTAGCAAAAATTAATATTATTTATAAATTAAATAAAAAATATTTTTTATTTTAAAAATAATGTAAAATCAAATAATATTAAAAATATTATAAAGTAAATATTAAAAGCATTATAAAACCAAATAAAAAATATTTAATATTTTATTATATTTATATGACTTTGTTTTTTTAATATTTACAGTGTTTTAAATAATACTTTTTTGCGTTTTTGTTTTTTTTTATTATTTTAAATTTTTGTTTTTATTAGACTAATATGTTTTTTTTAGGTTTTTTTAATATAAATATTTTTGGGCTAATTATTACTTTTAATAGTATATATTTTTTAAAAATAATAAATATATATTTTTTGATTTTGATTTTAAAATTTATATAATAAAAATAGTTTTTTAAATCTTTTATAAATTATACTATTTAAAGTTTTTTTTTTGCAATAATTCTTTTAGTTTTTTTATTATTGATTTAAATTTATAAATTATTAATTTGGGTTATTATATGTTTTATTATGTTTTTTATAGTTTTAATATATTTGATTTTATAAGTAAGCTTTTACTTAAGTTATATATTAGCACTAAAGATATAAGTAAATTGTTTTTTAAGGTTATTATAGTTTATTGATTTTTTATTTAATATTTTTATAAAATATATTAATTACTTTTTTTAAATGACTATTGGATTTGGATATATCGGCTAATTTAAATCTCTAATAGAATAATAAGTAATCTAAAAATTTGCTGTTTGTTTGAAGGACGGGAATAAAATCTTTTCATATATGTTATATTTATTGGATAATAATAGAAAAAATGGTATTACTACAGGATTCATTTTTTTATTTTAACCAGCAAATAATAATAAAATATAAAATTAATTTATTTAATAAAAATCCTATTTACTTTTTATATTTATTTAATATTTTAATAATATTTTATTTTTAGTTTTTTATTATATTTTACCTTTTAAGCGCTAGTTTAAACTCAGCTACCTAAAATGGCGAAAATTTTGAAATAAATGTCCTAAAATGGTTAATAAAAAACCAATATAAGTAAAACATTAGAATATCGGCGGCTATTAGAGATAAAAATGCTATAAATGCGTTAAATAAGTTTACTGGCGATTAGTTTATTTTAGAAAAATAAAATATATAATATTAAAAAATATAAAGTACATAAATAAAATATTAATATATAATTTAAAATATTATTAAATATGAAATATATATTTGACTATTTAATATATATAAAGAAAATCGCGATTTATTTAGTAAAAAAACTATCGTTATTAAATATCAATGAAATATTTTGTATATTATAAGCGCACTTAATAAATATCAGGTTTTTTAATATAATAGTAATTAAAAAAATAATAAATATAATAAAAAACCTTGCCGCCGGATTAATTATTCTATTTTTAAATAATTTTATAATAAAGTTAAATACAAAACCGCTTTAGTTACTTAAACTTTTTATTATAAATAATATAACCAAAAAAATCATTACATTCTTTATTACAAAAAATAAAAATAAGGATATAGTATTTCCTATTAGAAATAAAAATAACAAAAATAAAGCTAATATTGAATTATTTATAGAAAAAAATATAATCCATGTACTTTAGGAAATAATACTTATATTAAACAAAGTAATCATTATATTTACTATATTAAAACTTATGTTTTATATAATAATAGAAAATGTAGTAAAAATAATAATAAGGATAAAGCATTTTATAATTTTATTTTAATATAAAATTAATATGTTAAAGTTTTTTTTGCCGTTTATTATAAATGTTTTAAAACAGTTTTAAATTTTTTTATTAGAATATTATTTAAATTAAAATATAATTAATTATAGTTTATTTAAAAAAATTAAATTACTATTAAATAATAATAATTATTTTATTTAAAATATTAAATAATATAAATATTTTAGTTTACTAGAATTTTAAATATTTAAATAATTAAAAATCAAATATAACAAGAAGAAAATTATTATTGTTAAATGTTATAATTATTTTATAAAGCCTACCTTATAAATTATTAAATTTACGTTTTATTAGTTCTTAGATAGCTTCCTATTACGGGAATAGGTTTTATATTATAGTAATAGATTATTTTAGTTATATAATAAAATAAAAAAATAGTATATAAATAAATGGCGTATTTTCTATATTAATTACTGTTATTGCAGCAAAGGTATAAAAAAAGCATAAAATAGTTATTATTTTTTGTATATTATATAGTTTTTAAAAAGAATATAATATAAATTTAGTTAGCTATATAGATTTAATTGGACTTTTTGCTTTTATACAAAAGGTCGAGCAAAGCTTAGGATTTTATAAACAAAGAATATCTTAATTTGTATATTTATATATACTAATTTCTAAATTTTATTTAGCGCATTAGCTATTTTTAAAATAAAAAAATAATATTTGGCATAAGTATAAAATAATGATGAAAAACGGCTTTTTTATTATTTAATTTTTTTACTACTATATTTCTTTAAGTTTAAGAAATTGTTATATTGTTTTATAAATATATTAATTATATTTAATATTTTAATATAAATAAGTATATTTAATATTTTAATGTAAATAAGTGGCACAGCGCCTAAGGAAAAGATATCCAGTATGTTTTATACGGACTTTAAATTTTTATTAAATTATAATATTAAATAATATAATATATAAAAAAGCTTTTTAAAAATCTTAAAAATAATTATTATTTAGTAATATTATATAGATTTTAGCAAAAGTAAAAAAACTTGTAGTTACTTTATAATTGCTAATAACAAATTAGTAATTAGAACTGTTAAAAGTAAAAATTGGCCAAATAAAGCAAAAACTAAGGTTTATTAAAGATCGCGTAAAGGAAGTCAAAAAGATTAGTAAGAAATAGGGCACAAACATAGGAAATTTGCAAAAATAGGCTTATAAATAAATAAAACAAATTTTACAAATAAATAAAAAAACGTATAAAAATATAAAAATAAAGAAATAATATAAATAAAAAATATTTATAAAATTAATTTTTAATTTTAATTAATTATATAATAAAAATTAATTTTAATAATTTTAATAATTTAGTTTAGTACTGAAAACTTTACTAAAATAATTAATAAATTAAATAATATTATTGTTTATATAACTATTTTCTAATATTATATTTCTATTATTAAAAAATAAAACTTAAATATAAATTATTTAATATTAATTATAAATAATGTTAGTAATTGATAATTACTATTTTGCAAAAATGGATACTATATGATATTAGTAAGTTATTATTATTCCCAGATAATGCATTATAGGCTACTAATTCGGAGAAGTTTCTCCAATGGTATATAAAATTTAAAAAAATATAATTCTAAAAAATCCATAAAATTCAAAAATGGTTTAAATTTTATATTAAGTTTTTTTTTATTAAATAAAAACATTTTTTATTGCAAAATATTATTAATAATATTATTTGAATTTTGTAATATTATGTAATATATTAGTATTTTAAGGTTTTATTGGTTTTTATTAGAATTCGCTGTTGTTTACAGTGCCGGAAAAATTCTGTTACCAAATATAATTAAATTATTTTAAAATAAAAACAGCAGCTGGGATTTTTTTTTATTTAATTTAAATATACTATTTTATTTAAAAAATATATTTAATACTTATAGATTTCTATAGACCATTAATAATCCGTCCCTATTGCTTATTTTATAGAATGCGTTAAATATACGAATAACTTAGTAATATTAGTGGTTAAAATTAATTATATAATTATTTTTTGTTTGAAATAAAATGAAAAATAAGTGCACTTTTTGCAAAAAAAAAATACAATTTATAATATTATTTAAAGATATATTTGATAATTCCGACCCGATGTATACCTTTTTTTAATAATTAAAAACACATTTTATAAATAAAAAAAAAATGGTTATTTTATTTTTGAATATTCGTACTAATTATTCCTAGAATTTTATAAATATAAAAGTTTTATAAAACTTTAAAATCATATAATTAAAAATATTTTTTTTATAGGTAATAATCGTTATATTTAAATAGTTTAATTAAAAAAACTAGCCATGTTTAATATTTTCCTACAATATAATAAAAAACTTTATATTAAAGTTAAAACTACCTATATTTAATATTTTTTATTTGGATTTGTTTTTATAAATTATATTTGTTATTTTAATTATATTAAATTACAAAAAATATTAAAAATAAAATTTAAAATTTTTTTTTAAATAATTTTATTTATTAAATTTCGATTTTCGAAAATAAAAATATTGCTTTTTATAAAATATTTTCTAAAATATATTTATTTAATATACAATATAAAAGCATTCTAAGGACTATAAACACTAACTACCTTAAAATTTTACGCTATTTATAACTTTTTCTATTTAATTTTATATTAAAGTTTTTTTTTTAATATATTTTAATAATACATTAATTAAATTTAATATAGCTATTTTTTTAAACTAATCTTAAAAATATCATTATATAAAAGCATTATTATACCTATATAGCATTCAACTTAATTTCTTAAAACAAATAAAAACCTTAATTAATTATTTTAATTAAATATAAAATAAAAACTATAACTATAAAAAAATTAAGATTTAGGGCCTGTACTTTAGAATCTATATTAAAGAATATATATTTACAACCAAAAAAAAGCAATAACAAACATAATTCCTTAAAACTATTTGTAAATTGCAAAATATATAACACTTTAAGTATTATCTTAAAAACTTTAGAAAAATTGCCAAGCAATATTATACAAAAACACCTATTATAATATTAATTAAATTCTCGAAATCTTAATATTTATATTTTTTTCTATATATTATATATAAAATTTATTATGTTTTTTAATACTATAATTTATTTCTTTGCAAAGAATTTCAGTGGTTTTGCCAAAGTTGCCAAAATACTCGCATTATAACTATTTAGTTTAAATAATCATTTTTTTAATTTGCCTTTAGTAATATATTTTTGTATATTAATTTTTATATATAAAAATAATATTTTTAAATTTAATAAATAATATTATATTTAAATATTTATATTAAATATTAAAAAAAAATCTAAAAAATATTTAAGATTATTAACCGGAAAAAAAAAACTTTAGAAAACCAAATTGGATTAATTTTTTTCAGTTTAATTTAATAATATACAAATTATAAAACTTTTATTTTCTAATAATTCTTTATAATTATAGCAAAACTTAAAAAACTATATATTACAAAATTCTATGGAATTATAAACCCAATATTAAAACTTAAATATTATTTTTTTAGTTTATTATTTTAAAGCCTTTTTCTATTTTATTTGCAATTATTTTTATTTTGATATTATTATATTATTTAATTTTATTAAAATCTTTTAAATTCCAAACCTTATTTTAATTAAACTACCTTTTTATATTATATTTTTTATAAAATAAATTAATAAATTATAAATTATGAATTTTATAGTATTTATTATTATTTTTACATTAATAATTGAAAATTATCCGCAAAAAATGTATTATAAATTTATAAAAAAACAAATAATATTTATTAATTTTTTTTAATATTTAATTTTATTTTTATTTTTTAATAATTTTTTTATTAAATATATTTTAGTTTAGATTTTTTCCAAAGAAATTATATTAAATTAATTGCATTGTTTTTTTATATTATAAATACTATTAAAACTATTTTTTATTAATATATATTTAAAGTAATTAATAGCTTCTAAAATAAAATATTTTTTTATATAGAAATTCTTATGAGATTTAAATTCCTTTGGACTTTGCTTTATAGTAATATAATATATTTTATTTATTTGGCAAAAAAACCCAAATATAAAATAAAATACTATTATTTAATATATTTACTATATCTAATGAATTTTGGCCAATTTTTTAAATTTAAGTTTTGGCGATTTTAGGTGTAAAAATATTTATTATATAGCAAATCTAATTAAATAAACTTTTAATATAAATCGGATATTGCAAATATAAGGGCAATTATAGTAGAAAATAAAAAAATCCATAATATTATATTTTTAATATTTTTAAAAAAATTGGAAAAAGCTGTAAAATTATTAATATATATTTAGGAATATTTTAATATTACTTTTGAAAATAGTTTAAGTATATTTTCTAATATTTTATATTTGGCAAAATAACTTATAATATTAAGTATATTAAGTATATTTAAATTATTTATAAATTAATAAAACATTAAAAAATATATTAATTACTTTAAAAAATTTTTTATTATAGTATTTTGCAGAAAATTAAGTTTTTTTATATTAAATATTATTTTCGATATTTTTGAAATATTAATAACTACTATTACAAATAGTAAATATAGTTCTAAAAATATAGAAACTGTTTTTCAATTGGCTTTTAAAGTAAATACACCTTTCTTCGGATTAAATAATATAGAGACTAAAATCGCGATTATTATAATTACAATTAAAAATACAAATATTTGCATATTTACAAATTATAATAATCTAAAAGATTAATTTAAAGATTATAATTATAAAATAATTTATTCTAACAATATAGCAAATGAGTTCTTATTATAACAAACATAAGTTAAAGGTTAATTTTATATTTAATTAAGTTATGCTAATATAACTATTAGTGTTTATATTAGTATTATTACTTTTAGATTTATTTTATTTGGTTTTTATATAGTTTTTAATTAATTTATAAAAAATATTTTAAATTATTTTAAAAATATTAAAATGGCGGCTTAGGCAATTATAATAATTTTATTAATTTAGTTTTATAAAAACAAAATAATATTTGGTTTTGCTAAAAAAAACAATTTAATATTATTTTATTTTTTAATATAGGGTTTTAATAGCCTTTAAGCAAAAATAATAAAAATATGAGAAAATTGTTTTTTTTTAAAACGTTTTATATATCTTGTTTTTTCTGCTTTTTTATAAATATATTTATAAACGAAAAAAAATAGCAAAAACTTTAAAATACTTTATTGCTTTATATTAAAAATTAATATTATTAAATAAATATTAAATTCTTTGGCAATAAACTAGATTTTAATAATATTCCGGTTATGCCGGATTTCCAACAATAAATAAATAATTAAATTTAATTAATGGATTATATTTAAAAATATATTAATAATTTTTTTACATTGTTTTTTTATATTAAATTATATAGACTTCTAATATATAATAGAACTTTATTTATATATTATAGCCAAATTTGCTGCCGTATAAGGCCTTTGTATTAGGTGCTTTAAGTATTAGTTAGCCGTTTTAGAAATTTTTAAGTTTGATTTTATTTTAATTTTTATTAATTATTATTATGTATTAAAAAACTTATATATAATTACATAAAAGTAAACTTATTATTTTTATATTTTATTATTTTTAAAATATTGATTTTATAGGATTTTATAAATATTAAAATCAATAGAATTATTAAAAAGATATACAATATTAATAACTGTTTATATAAAATTAAAATATTTATTAAAAATTAAGGACTAAATTATGTTTTTAAAAGGAAGTAATTTAGGAAAAGGAAAAGCAAGCATAGTAACTAACTTATAAAATAAATAAAATTTAGTTAATTAATTAAATATTCTAGATCTTATTTTCTAAAGTTTTCTTTAATAAATGTTACTTAAGTAATTTCTCATAATTTTTCTAATTTTGTTTTGAAGTTCTCTTAGCTTTTTTTATTATAAATATTATATTTTAAAAATAGCATATGGCTATTAAAATATTTTTAGTAAATGCTTTTAAAACTTAAGTAATATTATAATAATGTTTAATCTATTATATTTATATATTTTACTAATTTCGAATAATTTAAATTTTTTTTTTTAATTGTTTATTTTCCTGTGCAAATGCCGCAATTTAAACAAATTCTAGGAATAAGGCAGGCAACTTTTTTACTATAGCATTATAGCCCTTAAAAGGTTGGACTTCTAACCCAAAAATAAAAACTAAAAATAAAATATTTGATATATTTGATATTTTAAAATTTGGGGTATTTGCAAAGTTTAGTTTAAAAAGCGGCGTTTAAATAAAAAGTAGTGGTATAGGCTTTTGATTTTATTTCCCGGGCCCTAACCACTTCCCGGAAACCGGTATTACTAACCTTGCTTTAGGATATGGCTTCCTATGAATCTCAGGAAGGAGAAAAGGGGTTACTACGAATAATAACCATTCCTTTTTGCAATACCTAAAACCCAATACTAAAGATTATTTTAAAAGGCAAATTTCTTTGCAAAGTTTTTAAATATACGGTTATATAATAGGATTTTATATAAAGTTTAGTTTAATGGATTATTAAATATTTTATATAATATTTAGCCTAATAAATATAGATTTAATATTAACTATAGTTATTTTAATATATATTTTAAAAATAACTAAATTTTATAATACATAGAAATTATAGTAATATATTTTAAAGCTTTTAAATCATTATATAATAAAAAAAAAATCTTTTGTTTATATTAATAAAATATATTAAATTTATAATAATAGATATATTAGAATAACTAACATAAATATTTGGATTAACTAGCGAAAACGGCTTTTTCTATTAAAAAACTGCTTTTTTGGGATTTATTCCCCATATATAATAGCTTAAAAATAAATTAGAATACTAATAGTATAATAAATAACAAAATCTATTTTTTAATATAATAATTTTGCGGCTAGCGTTAAAAGTAGAAATGCAAAGATTTTTGCTTTAAAACTTCGATACTAAATTGTATTAGCTAAGAATCCCAAAGGCCATTTTTATATCAATATAAATAAACTCAAAATTAAATTAATGCTTTATAAAATAGGTATTAATTAGACGAAAATATTAAACTTTTTTATTTAAAAGTCCCAGAAGATTTTAAGCCAAATAATTTCTTTGACTAATATTACAACATAATTTGAAAAAACATTAATTTAAAATAAATAATCTAAAATAATATTATAAATTATAACATTAAATATAATCAAATAAGCTAAATTAAACTTAATAAGTTTTTCTATAGCTTTAAAGGAATTCTATAGTTATAATATTTAATATATAGCTATTTTAAAATATACATAAATTTGCTTTTTAATAGTATTTATATTTATTATTAATTTATAGTACTTTAGTTCCAAAAACCAAAAACGGCTTATAAATCTAAAAAACTATTATTAAAAAACCTTAAAATTTTTATTTTTTTAATTATTTAAAATAATTTATATTTATAAATAAAAATTTTAAATAATTTAATTTTAATTTTTTTGTTAAATATAAATTTTTTCCAAATAATGCAAGTTATTTTTAATGAAATTAACCGTAAATATGAATTGGATTCTAGTAGTAAAATTAATGATATTCCAATGAAGCGCGGTAAATATACTATTAATAATTTTAACCTAAAAAGCAAACGCAAATAAGGCTATAAAATCAAAAACAAAGTTATTCTATTAAAACAAGGTAAATTTTAGGTTACCAATAACTTTAATCTAAAAAGCAAATATAAACAAAGTTATAAAATCAAAAACAAAGTTATTCTATTAAAACAAGGCAAGTTTTAGTATATTATTAATAGGCCGGATTTTAATAATAAAAACAATTATATAAAAAATGGGATTATTAATATTAATAATAATAGCAATATATTTATATTTCTAATTAAAATCGTATAATAAATTAAAACTAAGTTTAAAAAAATGCAAATTAAGCAAAAGCTTTTTTTTATAAATAATATATTTAAAAAGTTTTTTAAAGCAAAAACTTTTAAATTTTTATTTTAAAATTTTGCAAAATTTATATTAATTTTATATAATTAATTAGAATATTTTAGTTATAATATACCAGGGATTTTTTAAACTAAACAGAATAAAGATCCCAAAAAAGCTTATTTGAAAAAAATCCAATAACAAATTAATAATATGATTTTTTGGATTAGATAAATTTTAATAATTTAATTTAAAAAAGAAATTTAAATTAATATTAAATTTATATTTTATATAAAATATTAAATATATTTAAATTAAATTTAATATTTATTTTTAACAATAAAAAATAAATATTAAAATATATTATTCATTATTTTTACTATATTTTTTATATATAGCACTATTTTAAAAAATTATTTTTATTAAATTTTTAGAAAATTAAAAAAATTAAATATAGCCTAAGCCTGCCTAAGCCTGCCTAAGCCTGCCTAAGCCTACCGAACCCCAGTATTGTACCGCAGGAACCTAGTTGTATAGCAATCTATTGCTATGCCATTAATATAGATAATATAATCTTAGTTTTTATTAGTTTTATAACAATACCCTTATAAACCGATATATAATAACTACAATAAAGCGGTTTCTAGTTTATTTCTACTATTTAAAAAATCTTTATAATATTCCAAATTAAAATATTAAATTAAATTATGGCAAATATATCCAAAAATGCATATTTTGCGATTATACGTATAAACTTGCCCCAGACCTTTATAAGTATACTATAAAATACAAATTTTTAACTAATATATAAATAAAATTTTATATAAATAATTAATTTATAAAATTAGTATTACTTAATTAAATTTTAATTTCTATTAAAATATTTAAAAAGTATATATAGTTTTATTTTCCTAAATATAAAAATTTTAGCAATCCGGGCCTTTACTATATAAATTGCAAATTTTAATAGTATTTTAAACTTATATTTTATTAATAAAAAATTTATAAAAATCAATATATATAAATAATATACTTATATTAAGTTATTTTTAATTGGTTTTTTTTTTGCTAAAACTAACTTAATATAGGAATCCTGCAACTAAATTAACCTTCGGCCTTTTCTAAAAGATCTAAATGGCTTTGGCGAGCGCATTAAAGCTCTTTTAAGGGATGTTTTTTTGTTAATAATAAAGGCTATATTAGAAAAAACAAAAAAAAAATGGTAAAAATTAATTATAATATGGGCATAAATCTTTCCATTTAAAGATTTTTTTGATAAAAATTTACTAACTAGTGAAGTTTTTATTAGAAATATATTAAAAATAGGCCCAACTTTGTAAACACTGTTTTATAAAAAGGATAAAAATTCTAATATTAATCTTATATTAATTATTTTTTAATTGTATGAACTAAATCCCTATAACTTTTTTGTAATTATAGATATTCATCCTAGTATTATATTTGGCAACCCGATCTTTATGCCGCTTGTTTATTTTAATAGAATTATAAAGCTTTTTAATACTAGTAATTAATAAATTTTTTTTATTATAAAATTTTAGAAAACCGATTTGTATATAAATATATAAATAAATTTATATATAGTATAAATTTTAATTTAAATTAAATCATTTGGATATTTTTTCTGCTATATTTAAGTTTAATAAAAAACTTTAGTTTATTTTCCTGCTAATAGAACATAATATATACTAATTTAGGAAATTTAAGGAAAAAAAGGCCAAAATCGATAGAATTAATAGAAATTTATAATAGAAATTTATTTATATAATTACTTTTATTAATATTATATATTTCCTAATAAATTATTTGTATTATATTATTTTAATTTGCGGTAGCTTTTTTATTATAATTGACTTTATAGCTTTAGAATTATTAAAGCTTATTTTATTATTTATATTATTTGGTATAAATTAATTTAATATTAATCATTAATAAAGATTATTTGAGAATTTTTACAAATTTATTAAATATAGGTTAAACAATAATTAAGTATCTAATACATTTTTTTTATAAATAAAAATACAAATTCCTATTAGGAAATAAACAAAAAGAAATAATTATTGGAAAAAAAATATAATTAAAATATAAAATAATTTTTTTTAAAATATATTATTAAAAAATACTTTTTATTTTTATTAAATTTCTAAAAATAATTAAAATTTAAAAAAGCATTTTAAAGTTATTTATATATTTTTATAATTTAGAACTAATTCTATACATAGATTTTGCAATTATTAACATATAGAAAATAAAATAAAAATATAATTTTTAAATATTATAAATAATTAAAAAAGGCTATTTTACTATTATTGTTTAATTTAGGAATTTTAAGTAATAGCATAGTTTTAAAGATTCTTTGGATGTTATATTGCTATAAATACTTAACTATAAAGCCCTGGGGAATTTAATTAATAATGTTTTTAAATTTGATTTTAATTAAAAATACTCTAATCTATAAACTTTAATGTCCCTATATATTAATAGAATTGTATTTTAATATTCGCTATTTATAAATTATTTTCTACTCTGATCTACTTCTTTAAAGTTTTTCTTTTAAATTTTTCGTTTTAAATAACTAAATGTTTTATATTGCAAAAAAAAGCTAATATTTTTTATTTTTATATATAAAAGACTAATGATGACAGGCAATTATATAATTTATTTTATTAAATCTATATAAATATTTAGATTTGTATTAAAAGGGATAATCGCAATAAAAGACTTTGTTAAGAACATTATAGCAAAGGTTTTTAAAACTTTAATTAAAACGCCTATAATATACTTAAAAAAATAAAACTTAAATTAAAAAACATAGTTATATTTAAAAAGATTTATTATTAATTTATATTATTAAAAATTATAAAAAAACTTAAAAAAAAATTATATATATATTTTTGCTATTTTAGAATATATTATTTATTATATAACAATTTTTTATTATAATAAAAACATAAATATTATTATTATTAGAAAATATAACTAATATATTTTTCGGAAAAAATACCAAAATAAAAATTTAATTTAGAAATTTTAAAAACAATTTTTAATTTTTATTATATATTATAAAATTAATTTATTGTTTATTTATTAGAAAAACCAAAATTAACTAAAATTTAATTTTAGATTTATAGTATAATTAAGTTTTGATAATCGAAAAATTTTTATATTATTTAAATACTATATATATTTAGCTAAGAATCTTGAATCTAAAATAATCCTAGAAATTAAAAATAATAGGATTTTTATTAACGGATTTGCAAATTTTATTTTAAAAATCCATAATATAGCATTTTGCTTTATAAGCAAGTTCATTAAAAAACTAAAAGCGATCCTAGGTTAGGCAATACAAGCACGATTAATAAATCTTAAACTTAAAATTAAATAAATTATATAAAAATTTCCCTAGTAAAATATAAAAGTTTGGATTTTAGAAATTAATAATAATTTTTAAAAATTTAATTTATTTAATATATTTATTTATATTTTGCTTTTTAAAAAAATTTTAAATATTAATTTTTTAATTTAGTTATTAATTATAATATAAAACAATTAATTAAAAAAAAAAATTAATAAATATTTATTCTAAATAATAAAAATTTTATTTTTTAATTGCAGATTATTGCGCAGGAATTTATAAGCTTTGGCTTAATTAAAATAAAAAATATTCGCTTTTTTTAAAGTAGTATTTCTAAGTATATTAGAAAATATAAAATTAATATAAATTTGTAAAATATGCCCATACGCGACAATATTTCTAAAATAATTAAAGTACTATAAAAACTTCGTATTTAATGGCGCGATGTTTTGGATTCTTTTAAAGAATATAGGAAACTTATTTTAAATTATATAATATTAATATATAAAATAATATTCTAAAAATAATATTTGAATTATATTATTATATAAAAAAAGCATTTAATTTTGTTTTTTAATAAAATCAATAATTAATTACTAGCGGAATTATTATTTAGTTAAAATAATAATTAATTGAATATTTGTTTTACTAAAATTGGACTTTATAATAATATATAATTCGAATTTATTTTGTATATTAAAGAATATTACTTTAAATAAAACAAATTTGCACATTTTATAGATATAAATTATCCTTTTTGGGTTTTTTTGCCCTTAAGGACCCATTGCCTACTGATTTTTATTGGCTTTTAGGATAAGTATTTCATGCTACCTTTCTGCTATTTTAATAAAAAAATAAATAATCATTTATATTTTTGTAGTTTTTTCTTATAAAAGTTTTGTTATATTTACTTTATAATAAATAATTTAGAATCATTAAAGTTTAATAATTAAAATAGTATTTTTATTATAATTAAAAAAAAAAGTTAATTAAATTAATAGGATTTTTAGCTAATTGGTAATTTTTTATTATTATTAATATATTAAACTTTGCATTTATATAAATTTCGGAATATAACTAACCTAATGACTATTTAGAATTGGCTTTGCGATTTTTGCAAAGCCTTTTTTTAAATATATATATTTATTTATATATTAAATAAAAGTTACTTAAATAGGTTTTTGATAATAAATTTTTATAAAGTTTTATTTAATTTAACTTAAATTTAAATTAAATTTTTATAAATAATATAATTCTAAAGTTTATTTTTTCTTTAATTTTGCAAATTTATTATAAATTAGTATTATATTAAAATTTATTTATTATAAATATTTATAATAAAAAATTTGCTTTTTTTAACATTAAATATATTAATAATATGCTTGTTATTATATTATTCTAAAATAATCTATTCTATTTTGCTTTTTTAAATAATAAGGATTTCAAAAAGGTCAAAATACAAGGCAATAATAAAGAAAACTAATTCACTATTTATTGATAAATCACTGTAAACTAATTTAAACAAAAAAGACTTTGGCAATTTTTCATAAAAAAAAATCTATTTAAATTAGTATTACTAAATGTCCAGATATCCCAGAATTGATGGGCCGTTTATTGACATATTTATAAAATTTTAAATAACCTTTTAATAATTTAATATATAATATATTAATATTATATCTATTATAAAAATTATTAATTAATATATTTTAAAATTATTAATTGTAATATTAAATATTTTAATAAAAAATCAAACTAATATTGCAATTTTAGTAAGATTTTAAAAATATTTTTATATAAACCTTTATATTTATTTTTTGTTAAATAAGATATTCGCAGAAAAAATCCGCCCGCCAATAGAAGATTATAATTATTAGTTCTAACGCCTAAAAAAAGTAAAATACACCGAAAATTCCTAAGAAAATATAACAGTGAACATTATATAGCCTAGGCAAAAATCTACTCAGTGGCGGCAATTCTAGATATATACCACAAAACTTATAAAAAAAGATTATATATAAAAAAAAAAAATATATAGAATACAAAATGCAGTTAAGTAATATTAAAATTAGATCCAAGTATTATAAGCCTAATCCTTATATTTAATATTATAATGACGATTTTGAGAAAATATATAATAATATTTAGAAAAGCCGGGAAATTGTTTTTTAAATATAAATATATTATAATATAAAATAAATATATATTAGGCAAGATTTATATATCTAATTATATATCAATATTATTAAAATAAAAAATAAGGAAACAATACCAAAAAAATATATTAACATTAATAAATAAAATAAATATATTCGAAAAAATAAAACTAAATATTATCCAATATTAATAGAAAATAATACAAACCTAAATAAAGTTTTTTATAAAAATTTCTAGAATTATATTATATAATAAATAGAAGTATAATTCAAAATTACAATTTTTTTTAATTATAGTTTATTAAATATATAAGGGTTTTAATTTATTTTATGTAATAATCTACTCCATTATTCTATAGCTAATAAGCAGTCGTCCTTAGCCAAACATAATATTATTATATAATTAATTAGTTTTTTATAGATTATTTATTTATTGTAAAAAAATCCTAAAAAAATCCATATTATATAAATATTACATTATTACCCTTTGAGCCGCGGTTAACAATTGCTTTTCTTATTTATATAAATCTTTATTTTAGGCCTATTACTAGATTTGAGCATTATATAAAATAATTTACTATATTAAACTCCTAGTTGCCGACAAATAGGCCCCTAATATTATTAATTTAGTAAATCTATATTAATTTCGTTTGCTGGACCAAAGCTAATATTTAATATATAAAGTTAAATTAGTTTAATATATATTATTTTATAATAATATATAAATTAATTAATAAATTTCTTTCTGATTTTGCTTAAGCTAAGGTTTATTTAAGTATAAAATACTTTCAATAAATAATAATTAAATTCTATAAATCTATTAGTAATTTAATTAATATATATAATATAAAATTTTATAAATGCTATAATACTAATTAGATTTATGGAATATCTTAGCGAAAAAAGATTACTATTAAAAAATTTGAACTAGCTATATATATTATTAATAAATTCTAATCCGGTAATTGTAATAATTATTTTTAAAAATATAATATTTAAAAAATAGTTCTTTGATTTGATTGCTTATATTAACTGGTATATATTTTTTTTAAATAGTATTATTATATGATTTTATATTTTTAATATTTTTATTTAACTTATATTAAAATATAATTCCTTTTATAAAACTAAATATTTTCGCTTTTTAAAGGCGTTAAGTCTAATGTTAATAGTTATTATTAGTAAAATAATATTTATTAGTTTTAGTATAGAAAATATTGTATAATAAAATAAATATAGGCTTTAAAGCTTATTTATAAGTATATTACTTAAATTTTTCTTTACCATATAAAGAGACATTAAGATAAATACAAGAGTACTAGAGGGACTATTGAAGAAAAAAAATTACAAAGAGTAGTAAACAGTTTTAAAGATCAAAAAAATTTATATATAATTAGATAATCATATTGTATTATAATGGCCAAATAAACAATTAATTAATGAATTTTCATTTTCCGTTTTTCAGTTAGGCCAATAGCATTTTGAGTAAATAAAAGAAATTGGTATTATAATAATAAATAATTAAACGGCTTAAAATATAATATTTAAAAGTATTTAATAATTTTAATTAAAATAAAATAATTAATTAAAATTAAATTATAAATTAATATAATATTTTTTAAATTTATTTTTAAATTTTAATTATAAATTTAAGAATTATTATTTAATAATTTTTATATAATTAAATTTCGATTTTTACTAATTGCATCATTATGGCTTTCGCAAATTCTTATTTTATATATTTCTATTAAATATATAAAAAATTTTTAATTTTGGGAATTTATAATAAATTGCAAATATTTAACTTTAAAAAATATTAATGGTTTGTTTTTAGTAGTAAATTTTAAGGTTATTTATATTTTGATATTAATATAATTTTAATATTACTAAATTTTTTTTTTTTTTTAAATATTATAATTATATATTTTTATAATTTTTTTGTTTTACTAAACTTAATTACCTATAATATATTAAATTATATTTGCCTATGATTTTTTTTTATTAGGGATATATAAATATTACATTTTATATATATAAAATATTTTAAAGTTTAAAAAATCTTAAAATTATATTATTTATAATAAATAATTTAATAATAAATTAGTAAATAAATAAGTTTTATTTACTTTGGATTATTAAACATTAGAAGGATGATGAATAGTAGATCCTTATTTTATTAATATACTATTTAGCCAAGGAATATATAAATCTTCCAAAAGTCAAATTCTATATATTATAGCTTTTGGAACAATAGCCTAATATATTATATTGCCGTTATTATCAGGTATATGGTTTATGCGAGATATGCCGTATATAGGAGCAAAGCATAGCATATAGGAGCAAAGCATAGCATATAGGAGCAAAGCATAGCATATAGAAGCAAAGCATAGCATATAGAAGCAATGATGCAAACGTCGGAAAATAGCCAAAAACTAAATGCTATAGGAATAATATTTATTACTAATATATTTTTTAAATTTAATAAAATTTAATAATTATTATTTTTTTTTATTTAATATATTATTAAAACTTAAGATTTACAAATGGAATAATAGCAAGTAATTATTTTTAATTGGAATAACGCCGTATAGCTAAATGCGGTTTTTTATATTAATTAAATAAACTAAATAGTTATATGTTTTTTATAAAGTATTATTGGTCGAAAAACCGTTTTATTTACGTGATTTTAGAAGTATAGCTTATATAAAAACATTTAATACTGGATTTGATTTTTTTTAATATTAAACAAATGCTTTTACTTAAAATATTTTATTAAATTTTCTAGATTAACAAATAATTTAATATATTTTTTAAATAATAAATTTTATTTTTTTATTTAAAAAAAGCAAATAATTGGTTTTTTCTTTTTAAATATTAATAATATAACAGTATTTAATATTTGTTTTTTGGCCTTTATAGCTTTTAGTTGCAATTTAGTTCCTATAGATAGCTTTATATATAATTTAATGCAATAAAATATAAAAATTATTAGTTTAATGAAATTTTCTATAAAATATTTTAAACTTATTAAAAAAAGCGGAATAGAATATTATTTAACTAAATTTCTTAATGTTTAAAATATAGTTCTATGAATTAGAAAAACATGGTTTTATAAATGTATTTTATGCTTAAGTATTATATTATAAATTTGGCATTTATTATTATTATTGGTTTATAGCGTAAATAAATGTTTATGCTGAAAATGTTTATTTAAATCGCTTAGAATATAAAATTCATAAATAAGCTTTTTAATACAAAGATTATTCGGCAGTAGGGAAAATGCTACGTTAACGTAGATAAAGTATCTTCGCGGTTTCTTTTTTTTATCTTTAATAAAAAAAAATAGTATAGTAGTTTATAGCAGGTTTTTAAATAACAGATCCAAGCGGAAAAAGCCGTACGGTTGTTTTATTAATATTAAGAACTTTTGAAGCATAATATATCCTTTTTTTATTATGTAATATAGTATAATAGCGTTAATAATAGCATTTTTCCGCCGATATTGCCCTTTGAAGTTAATAGCAATTAGGGCTTTAAGTATTTTTATTAATTGCTTTTGTATTAGCTACTAAGGATAATAAAATATATTTAATGTAGATTTAATAAACCTAAAGCCATTAAATTAATGTTTAATATTATTTATAGTTTATTTAGCCATCTAATTATTTTTAATTTATTGCTTAAGTTTTTTTTATAATTGCTACTTTTTTTATTTTTGTATTTTATAGGCTTTAATATATTTTTTGGATTCTTTGGGCAATGTCCGAAGCTTTAGATTTAGGTATTAAATTATTAAATATATATTAACAAATGCGATCTACTTAGGTATAAAATCAATAGGCTATTGTTTGCTAATAAAATAGCCGATGCTACAAAACTGCTTCACAAGCGCATACTATAATTTTATTTTTTTTAGAATATTGAAGAAATTTTTATCTATTTTGCATTTAAGGTAATACTTTTAGAGCAAAATTAAGTTAGCGTGGTCCATCGCGAGGTTATGTAGGGCTTTATTTATATTAATTATATATAGCCCTAGGTTAGCTTAGCAAAAAAAAAAATAGAAATAAAAAATAGATTATTTAAAATCTATTTATTAGTAATATTATAATATAAATTATAAAAAATAATTAAAATCTTTAATTTTAAAATTTCGCCGATTTTTTTAATTTATATTACTATTATTATATAAAATATAAATTTATTATTAAATATATTAAAACTAATAAAAATCCGGATAATTTAGCAAAAAACATAAATGTTTTTTAGATTTTGCTTTGGTGGTGGTGGTGGTGGTATTCATACTCCGATCCAGGCCTCAAAGGCCCATGCGGGTGTTCTATATACATTACAAGCCCCCCTGTAACACTGCTATTCGTACGCCAAACGCCTGCAAATCCCATTCTTCTCATTACTTCCATCCCAGGCCTGCTGCCAGTGTCCCCAAGCCCCAAACCCCTCTACACGAGCCTCCCCCGGGGAGTGATCTCACCTGAGGGGCATGGCAGGCTGTGTTCTGTCCATCAGATTTTGCTTTAATAACAATTATATTTTAAGTTTATTAGAATAAATATTAAACATTTTTAATTAATATGGTAAAATAAGCTTACATATGCAAAATATTTTATACTAGAATAAAATACCTAAAAAAAAAGCGTGTAAGCTTAAAAATAAAAACTTAATAAATAATATTTTAGGAAATAAATAAATTTTGCTAAAGAAGCATTAGCATTTGACGTTTATTACGGGTATCGCGCGGATTTATATATTCTTTTTCCTAAAATACATTTTAGTAAATACTAAAATAAATTTAATTAAAATATTATATAATCTACTTTTTGGATTTTGTATTAGAATAATTAGAATATTTCCAAATCGCAGTTATAACATCGACATTAGGCAAGCATTGGCCAAAGTAAATAGGAGAAGGAAAAGCATAGCAAAGATCCATAGTTTTTTAAGCTTAAATGATTTCTTTGTTATATTTAATATTGTTTTAATTTATTATTTAAGATTGTTAATTGTTATATAACGGTTTGTTTTTTTTTAATTATTTAATTTATATTTTTTTGTTAATGTTTTAAAAACCTATAAATATAAACAAAAAATTACTATTAAAAGCCAATATAAGATAATACTTTATGTATATTATAATTTAATTTAAAATTTAGCTTATTATTTATCGTTTTTTTATAAATAAACCAAAAAACCTTTTAATATATATTTAATAAACTTTTCTTATTAATTCTATATAGTTTTTTATTATTTTTATTGATTTTTTAATTTAGTTTTTAATTGAAAAAAGCATAAAACAAAAAAATCGAAATAGATTTAAAAAACTATTAAATATCAATATTGTTTAGTAAATGCCATTAAGTATTAAAATATTACTAAAGATTTTTTCTAAAAAAAATAATATAATAAAATTTATAATAGTTAATTAGGATATACTAAAAAATTGTGAGCTTTATATTTATTTTATTATTATTTTATAGTATTTAATAGTTTTTTTGAATTTTTATTATAATTTTTAAAATTAAAAGTAATTTTATTAAATTTTTTTATTATTTATTAGTAATATTCCAAAAAATAAATATTTTTACCAAAAAACTAAATTTAGTTTTTAAAGTTAATTTTAATATTAGAGTTATTATTAATATTAAAGTTTTTAATGTTTATAAATTTATTATTTAAATTATTTTTAAAATTATTAATATTAAAAACTTTGTTATTTTTGGATAAAAGTAAAATATTTAAATCATCCGGATCGGTTAAAATCTGCCGACGCCGTGGTATGCTAGTCGTGGGACCGTATTTAAGGAGAGAAATAGAGTGAGAAAACATTATTAAACAGGAGTATAAAAAAAAGAAAATATAGGAAAGAAAAACAAACAATGAAATAAAATAGCAGTTATTTTAAATTATTAAAAGGATAATAAAAATCTATTTTTTGTTTTTTAAAAAAATAGCTTTTCGAAAATTAAAATTAAAATAAAAAACAAAAAAAATAAATGTTATTTTAGCAAAAATCGTGCTGCTTTGGCCGCCAATATATAAACATTAAAACAACGTAAGATTCTAGTAAATCAACTACAAAAAGCAGCGATTAAACCCTACAAAAACAGCAGCTAGTTTGCCGTCTCATTGTTTTATATAGTAAAATTTTTTTAATATAAATATTTATTAGAAAAATAACTTAATTTATATAAATAATAAAAATAAATTTTTTTTTTAAATATTAAATTTTTTATGGTATGGTATGGTATTATGATTACGTCTAGCGGATAGCTAGCGAAACTAATAGTCCTATAGCCTTCTATAAAATATAGGAATATATTAAATTATAGAATTATATATAAAAATAATTTTAAAAAATAATTTATATAAAAATATATATTTAATAATTTATAATTATATTTTTTTTTATTATTTAAATCAATTTATAAAAAAGAAAAAAAAAAAAACAACCCTAGTATTATATTTTATAATTATAATATAAACTTTTATAAAAAACCAAAAAAAAAAGTAAGCCTAGTGGCAAATATAGTTAAAGCTTAAGCTAATAAATAAATAAAATAAAATAAAATAAAATAAAATTCTAATATTATTTTTAAATATTTTTTTAATTACCCCCAAATGCCCATTTCTATTATTTATAAATACAAATATATTCCTTAGAAAATCCTTTATTAAATAAAGTAAAGTATTGTTATAATGTATTATTCTATTGTAATTTTTTATTGTATTTACGTCTAGGTTAGCCTAAATATCAAAGCAATATAAAATTGTAGAATATTTATTTGGTGTAGATTTCAATAAAAAAGTTTATAGTTTTTAGAAAGTTAATAAATTTGCTTGGGTCTAGCTTTTGGAAATACTAAAAAACATTATTATTATTTAAAAAAAAAGTTGTTATTCCTTTTTTCTTAGGTTAGTATTTAAAGTATTTATAGGTTTTTTGGTATAATATAATATATATTAGAATTTTAGGTTTTTTATATAAATATATTAATTTAGCGTTTTTATAATAAAAGTATTAATAATACTAATTAAAATTGTTATATATTATTCGCATAATTAGTAAATAATGAAAAATTAATTAAGTTAATTCTAATTTAGCAAGGAAACTAATCCGGTATTTTAAATCTTATTTTTTATAATTTATTAATAATTTATTTTAAACTAAAGTTTATTATATTATTTTAATATTTTATTGGATTTTATATAGTTTTATATTAATATTACTTATAATTAGTATTAATTTAAAGTCGGTAAAATTAAATTTAGTTTTATAATTAATTAATTTATTAATTGTTTTATTTTCTTTAATATTAATATACCCAAGGGATTATTTAATTTTAATGTTATATATTTTTATTATATTATAAATATTAAAAAAAGTTTATTATAACAAAGGTGTTGCATTATTGCGTATATATTATATAATTAATATATTATTAATGTATATTTATATTTTTTTTATAAGAAACTTTAGGCTAAAGGCGCATAGCTTTTTTTAAGTTTTTCTATACTTTTATTATTTTTATGTTAAAAATGTAATAAATATTATATAATAAATTTGTTTTTATTAAAACTTATTTGCTATTATAATAAATAATATAACCGTAGTTAATTAATTTATTTTTTTATTTATTGTATTTCTTAAATCTATTTAAAAAAACTATAATATCTCCTAGAAAAAAAATAAATAATTATTTCTTAAAGGCCTTTATAGTTTTCTTTTTGTTTATACCGTTAATAGGATCCGCGCGGTAGCCTAGTAAATAATATAAAAAAATAAATATAAATTATAAAATTAAAATAAATATAATTCTTAGTTTTTATATTTTTGTAATATTACGGCTATTGGTGCCTATATATTTATTATATTACTTTACCGGAGTAAATATACGGCAAACTAATAGATATTTTTTATTTATTATTATAAAATATATTATAAATTTAAGTTTAGTTTTTTTTAATATTATTTATATTAAAGAAAAACTAGTATTATAAAAGAAAATTAAAGTTAAAATAATTTTTTAAATTAAAAGAATTCCTTTAGCCGCCAAAACTATTATTTAATTAAATTATTTTATTATATTTTTAAGTTTAGTATTAATTTTATTATTTTAATTAATATAATTGAAATATATAGATTTCGTTTTGTTTTTATATTAAGCTTTTATTTTATATAAAAGCATAGAATATATACAAATAATAATGGCTTTTTTTAAAGCAGCGGCAAAAAGGCCATAAATTATCCATATTAGGTTATAAATATAATTAGTGATTTTGCGGGTTTTAGCTATTTTTTTTATAATATATTATTTAAATTTAAATTTTTTATTAAACTATATTTTAAATTAATATAAAACTAAAATTTGGCTTTTTTTTAGAAATATTATAATAAATTAAATAATAAGTTTTTTATTAATTTTACAATTTAAAATATATATATATTAATATTTTATAATATATATTATTTTGATTTTTTTTAATATAAAAAAAATTTTGTTTTTTAT